>VWZW01007827.1:255034-416230 GCA_013397115.1 Edolisoma coerulescens | reverse complement strand
GGGCGGCGCTGGGCGCCTCGCTGCCGCTGCTGCAGCGCGACTACCGCTTCGAGCGGGTCTGGTTCTGGGGCTGCATCCAGGGCCTGCGCGGCGCCTACTACATCGCCGAGGGGCTGGGCCCCAACCTCGCCGCGCCCCGCAGCCGCCTGTACAGGTGCGGGGGCCGCCGCGCCGCCCCGGGGAGCGGGGACCGGCCTGGCCGGGTTGGGGCTGTGGGAGTCGGGGGGTGCTGTCCGGCTCTCCGGGAGGGAGCCTCGCTGGGCCCCGAGGGGCCTGGCGAAGGGGCTTTGAGCCCTGTTCTTTAGCTCGGCCCTGAGTCGTGCTTGTCGTTGGCAGCTTGAACTGCTTGGACTGGAGCCTCCTGACACCAGCCACCAAGGAGATACTTGCACTGGCTGAGCAGCTGAACGGCCGCTTTCAGGGGGATCCTTCTTTTGAGTACAACTTGGCTGAGATAAACGCAGAAGCTGCTGCAAGACTGACTGAAGGTGGTAAGGAGGTAAATACAGCAAAACACTTTCAAACTGTCTTCGCTACAGTTGTGCCCCTCACACTGGACAGGTGGTGGCTTCTCCTTTGCAATGAGCAGCATGAGTGTGTGGTCAGGCAAAAGATACACAATTTCCTCTTGGTTAGAGCATGGTGCTAGTAACACCAAGGTTGCAGGTTCAATCACTGTACAGGCTGTTCGCTTAAGAGTTGGATTTGATGATCCGTATGGGTCCCTTCCAACTCAGAATATTCTGTAGCTCTGTCTGTAATTCTTCACTGTCATTGCGTAGCAACAGCTTCTTGATTGAACTCTTACTTGAGTTTTTGCTGGAGTTCAGCAGGCCTCAGAAATAGTATATGTCCCTTATGTTTTATTATGCACAACTTGTACAGATCTTCACTGCAGTTTCTGAAGCTTTAATAGTAACTGCAGGCATCATTCTTTATAAATGAATAGAGAAGTCGTAAGTAGGTGAATAGAGAGGGAGGAAAGAACAGATGAAGGGATGGATAGTTAGGTCTCTGGTGAGTCTAAACTGTCTGCTCCTAGCCACATTTTCTGTCATACCTTATGACATAAATGTCTTTTGAGGTCCTCTTAGTGCCACTGGACTCCAAGACGGTAAACCTCAAGTTTATTCTCAGAAATGGAAACAAGGAAAGCCCTGCCTTTAAAATTTCCCAATTTTTTTTTTAAAGCCTGTGATCACGGAGGAGGCCCGCCTCATAGCTACGATAGAACAGATAGACAGAGCAGTTGGTGTCATCCCCCGGGGGGCATTTGTGAAGACTCCTCTTGGGTCTGTGCATGAAAACAGACACTTTGAAGGTAAATTCTGATTGTCTTTATCAGGATCAACTGTACTTTGATCATAAAGGCTGTAAATTAAGATGGCTTTCTCTAACTGATGTTTTGATTTCACTTGGGGGGTTTTTTCGCTTTGGTAAGATGAACAGGGAGGAGAGAATCCAGTGCCACTAATGTTCAGGTGCATGATTCAACTCTGGAAGGTGGGAAAAGAGTCAGTAATAGTTCTGAGTCATTAAACTGAGTCATTTGTCTGTATAAACTGTAGTTTATGTCAGTGTTTAGCAATTGTAGATGTAGTGAATTGTCCATTTAGATATAGGATATGACCAAATGGGCACAGAAAGTTGTCCTCAATTCGGTACCCGTTGGTTATCTGGGACTGCAGTCAGAATGGTCTGCAATGCACAGCATCGGGGAGTGCTGACACCTGTTTCTGACAAGCCTTCTGTGGAGTCTGCTGGAGAAAGATTGTGATTCTGTCCTAGGCTGTGGGCATTAGAGAAACAGTGTTATACTTGATGGTATAATGAATGTTACCCTAGTTCACTGTATTAATGTCCACCAATGGCTGTTCGCAGGTCTGTCTCTGCTGGAGGCAAAAAAGTTGAGTTCCTATTTCCATTTCACTGAGCCTGTTAACCTGAAGAATAAAACCCTGCTGGAAAAGGCTGACCTGGACCCATCCATCGACTTTCTAGATTCTCTGGAGCATGATATCCCACGAGGTAAAGGCAGCAAAATCAACAGATGCAATGAAAGGGAAGGCAATAGGGAAGTTTGAACAGCCTAGGAAACACCGAGGGGATGGGTGTGGGTTACTGTGGAGGTGGTATGCTTGGGAGTAGCTTCTGTGAATCCGTAAAGGAACTTTATCCTTTACTAAATATTACTAGTTATTTCCTGTTTTATGCAATTCTAAATGCTTACAATGGAAAGATGTAAGCGTACTAGGGCTGTCACATCCTCACAACAGGTCTGACCACACTCTGCCTCAGTGCCATATTCCCTCCTGACTTCTGTAAAGCCTGTGACAACTGGTGACCCTATTGGGAGAGATAACTCCACCAGTGATAGAGGGAATTTATGTGGTTTGAAGTATTTCACACCTCTTGTCCCATCCACTATTGCTCTTTATCTAAATGGACTCTCATTAACACCAAGCTGATATCTCGGAGAGGCTGGACTCAAATGTTCCTTTGATAAACTGTGTTGGAATAGCCTGTACTCTGGCTGGATTATACACTGTGAAAGGAGAAAAAAATTTTGGCATGCTGGATTGTATCTTCAGTTTACATCTCTACTGTTCTTCTGGACAACTGCAAATACATTTTAAGTCTCTTCCAGGGATCCCTCTGGCAGGATATTTCTCTAAAGGGATGGGAGTGGCTTGTTATTTGTTTCTATCTGCTTTTTGCTGATTTGCTGCATTTTTTTGGATTGGACCAAGTGTTTTCATGTTCTCTGTTGACCCAGATTATGTTATTTTATTCTGTTATATTATATAGATTTGTTATTTTATTCCTGTCCAGGAGTAGTAGGATAGGATACTAGGTGACCTGTGCCAGATGGAATTGAGTGGATGGACAGTGAATTGCCAGTGTTGTAAATAGCTTTTCAGACTCTCTCTCCCTCCCTTCCTCTCTCTTCTTACCCCCTCCTCCCAGTCCTCTCTTTGGCAAAAAAAAGAACTGAGAATGTAAGCTCCTGCCCGAATTCTGAACATTTTTGACAGAGCATAAACTGCTAAAATCTAAACCACTCTTCAACTTACTGGGAGTGTCCTTGATGCAGTTGTTTTCCAGAGGTGTAGACTGGAGAGACTGCACATTTTTACATACACTGGCTCATTGAGGTGGCCCTTTTGACTCAAAGCAGAATTGCCAGAGGGATTAGATCCTAGATATCTCCTGAGAAAATTTTAGCTGCACTTTTGTATGGTAGTTCGGGTGTTGCTATGGTTTGCCTTCCTGCTGCTCCCCCCTCTTTTTTCTTCCCTCCCTCGTGGTAGGGAGACACACCATGTTAGACATGAAGATGGTGGTTTTGTTAAAGTTTTCAAATCAAATTAGACTTGTAGCTGTATTTTACCCAGTGGCATATAGAAAGGGGGGCTCAACTGTGCCACTGTCGTGATTGTGTTCCTGTGGCAGCCTGATGTCTGGGTAAGCACGAACCTTTGCCCCCTTCCCGGGAGGATGTTAGTTTAGATCTCAGTCTTCTTAAAAAAGTTACCTCTCAAAGACTACCTGAGTTAAAGTGCAGCTGAGTGCTTCTGAATGGAAGAGAAGATTCATCATGGTGCCTGTGCAGCTCTGCCTGCTCTGTCCTGAATTTGGGGATGACGTGAAGGAGGTAAGACAGGAATTGGTTACAGGATCAGCACGGTGTGTAGCCTCTGTAATTGCATTCTATCACATGCAGATAGGAGCTCTGACACTAAAGAAAGATCAACCCAGCCTTCTTTAAAAAGCATTCAGGTTGCCTAAAAGTACTGGTTGCTTGTGAAAAAGTGGGGGAAAAAAAAACCAGAGGGCAGACACAGGCTATCTGCTGATTTTATCAGCATGGCTTTGCCAAAGTCACTCCTGGTTGTGAGACACTCAAACTCTGGTTCTCAGATTACTTTCCTTCAGCTCTGACAGTGCATATTGGTCCTGACAGAGCAGAAAAAGTAGACAGTGCTTTTTTTCTATTTACTGACATGTTGTTCATAGCTCTGGCAAATCCCCTCACTTTGACCTGAAGTTTTTATTGGCTTTCCTGGTTAGATCCTGTCTTGAACAGTTATTGTCAGAGCAGAAGTAGGAATTCTCAAATTTATTGCATCTAGAATTGTGACTGAAGCTAAAATTGTCTCTTTTCTCAACAAATACATAAGAAGTGATCTGGGGAAAGTGACACTGGAGTTATACTCCCAGCCTGCATTGGGATAAATTCCCCTAGCATCTTAAAAGACCTAAAGAACAGAACTGAGAGATTAAGGGCCAATTTTAACCTGTCTAAAAGTAACAACTCTGTTGGAATAGTTTTCTCTATTAATTGGAGACTTAGCTTCTGTGATGGCTGTCAAGGGGGTAACTGTCATAAGATATATGGTGTGTCATTATAGGAGAGCAGAGGTGTCTTACAGAATGGAAAGTTGGAGGCAGAGAGAACATTTTATATGACAGCTGAGAGGTGGGAAGAAAGGAAGTTAAAACTGGGTTGAATAAAGGCAACAATGGTAAAAGCGGAGTTTAGTGCAAAATTGGAAAACCTGGAGTTTTGTAACAAAACTGTCTGCCATTCTTATCTTTACCAGTGATATCTGTCGTGTTTGCAGGTTCCAGATTCTGTCTGTGTGTCTATCTATCAGGTTATCTGTGCATTTTAAGAGTTCAGAATATGTTGCTGCTCCTCCTTTAATTATCCTGTGAGTCTGTCTGTTTTTTCTTGGTGTCTCAGCTCCCACAGACAAGTGACTGACTTAGGTTTTTTTTTTTTTAAATGATTCTAGAGAAAAGTGGGAAATGAGAACCTTGTCTCGACAGCATGAACATGGAGGGGTTGTGATACTGATCTTCTGTCACCACAGTATCAGATCATGTAATGCTTCATCCTGATCCAAATGGCCAGCTGGCCAGAACATTGCATGCTGGGATCTGTAGGTTTTGCTGGCCATATGTCTGCATTAAAGATAAGCTTGTTTGCTCTAGTCTAAGCAGACAATCTGCTCAACTTTATGCACAATTAGATGTGGCCTTTCAGCTGCTGGCACACTGCCAGCGTTGTCCTTTCTGCTGCATGGAGTTTGGAACCTTGGACACAGTATTTCAGGAACTAGGGCTGTGGCAGGTTTACATCTGCTTGTAGATAATGGAATGGCAAAGCAAATAGCAATAATTCCTGGCATGCCTACAGCATTTTCACTTGATGACTTAACGTTGTGGAGATATGAAATAAGAGGCACTTTTCAGGCATTGATAATGATGGGGGAAGTGAAAATGGAGGGGGAAGGTTGATTTTACTGTGACCCTGGTATCAGATCAGACTATGGTCCATTCTGCAAGGTTGGGGAAAGGGGATGAGTCAAAGCCTAAGGTACTAGTGTAGAATGGAAAGCTTAGAAGGAAGTGAGACAAGGGATGGGGAATTCAGTTCTTTGGCACTTCAAAACTACAGTTCAGAAAAGCAATACCTTGACTCTGAGGGTTTGTTACAGATTACTGACTCAGATCACTTTGATATGGAGATAAGGGACACCAACAGAACACTGCTAAAAACTGATGTAGGCGGGGAGGTATGTGTAGATAGGAAAAGATATGAGTGGAAATAGGATTTATATGAGAAGACTTTCTTCAAAAGTCATGACCCCCAGTCAGTAAATAGCTGCCTTTGGCTGAAAACCTACCACAGTTCACTTGTAGATTAAAAGTAGAAATTAGAATTTTAAAAGACATATAAAAGGAAATGCAGACAGTTTGGAATGATTAATGATTGATATAAATTGGAATTTATAATGAGTAGAGAATGACAAAGGGAGCCAGAATAACTGGAGTAGTCCGTGACAACGGTAAGGCAGATTTTTTTTAAACTATATTGAGAAGAAAAGAAAGCATAGTAAAGGTACTGGAAACTGTCACTAAATGGTGATGGTAAAAAGGCTGAAAAGCATGTGGAAGGGCAGAAGAGCTCAATATTTTTCTGGTTTATTTTTGGAAAGAATATGGACTTGCATCAAGCAAAGTCAATAAAATACTGTTTCAGACAGTTTTCAGACTGTTTGCTAAGGGAGGGTAGAGTTAAAAAACATTTACTGTCGGTCAAAAACATTAAAATGGCAGAGTCAGATAAGTTACTTCTGAAATCATTATCTCAGGAGACTTGTGGCATAATAGTCTCTAATAAATCCTGGCATTGCAGAATTATTCCCTTAAATTTAATCTTCCTTAGCAGTTGCGATTCAGAATTCACTGAATGGGTGTATTTCTGGAAGAAGTCAGAAAGGGACCAGTGCCAATATTGATATTCTTCAACTTATTTATAAGTGATCTAAAAGTAAAGGGTTGGTTGAGAGACAAATAATGACAAGGGCGGGATGGATATAGAGATCTGGAAAACTGGCCTCACTTAAATACAGTATATTTTGGTATGCCTACCTGCAAAGTCACATGAGGAAAGTAAGGACTGTAAGTCAGACTTTGAGAATTGTATTGTAGAAGCTGTGGCTCTGAAAGGAAATCCAGGCACAACCCACTGAACATCAGCTCCCAGGCTGATCCTGAGACTTCAAAAGGTAACTTGATCTGCAGATACATAAACAAGGGTGTAGCAAATAGGAACAGGAGGTGACTTTACTTTTGCGTATACTGTTAGTGGAATCATAACTGGATTACTGCACATTGCAACACGGGAGAGTTTCAGAAAAGAGTCACAAAATGATTCAAGGGCTGGTGAGAGACATAAACAGTTCAATCTGTTTATCTTGAGGAAAAGCCCATGAGAATGGCTATATTACACTGTGTAAATACTCCGTGGAGTTGAAGTAGTAGGTACTGAGGATCTATTTATTATAGCAGAGAAAGGCACAACAGGAATCGGCAGTTAAAAATTATAGCCAGAACTAAAATGAACAATTAGATACAATTTTTAACAGTGAAATGATTACCAGTTAGCAAGGGCAGTGGATGAGCCTATGTCTCTTGATATCTTAACATCATGCTGGATGTCTTCCTGGGAATTGTGATTCAGTCAAATGCAAATGCAAGTTGATAGTCCCAGACATGCGTAACTGACTTCAGTTTAATGGGCAGTGGTATGTAGGAGTCCAGATTCCTGGTATGCCTGGCCATAAACTTGATGACAGCCATGGAGGGTGATGTTCAGCTTGGACTTCTTCATTGTCAGTGGCAGTAACACAAAGGTGACAATGGGTTCCTGAGACAGTGATTAAGTGCAAGTCAGCTCATTTCAGCTGGCTTTGCTTTCTGAACTATGATATGTGAGGGCTCAAAAGAGAACTGAGGAGATTCCTCACTTACTGCTGTCCATTGTGGGTCTTTATTGCTGGGAGAGATTTTATAGCATCATTCCAAATGGGTATACAGTGGCAGGATGAATCAGGGAGTCTTGTGTACTTGCTGTTTCAAGATGAGGGTAGGGTAGAAGAAGTGCCTAGACAGAAGATCAGCTCCTTTACCGTTTGACTGTGGAGGAAGTGACAGCCACTTGGATTGTAACTCCATTTCTTCACGTGAAGGTGCAGTGGTTTTGGAGCATTCCTTATACAGCATTACAGACAAAGGGATTTGTGGCCGTTTCTTTGACTGAAAACTCTGAGCACTAGCTTTTTTGTAAGCTTGCTGAACAGTAGCCTCAGTTAGAACACTAACCTCCTGTCATCTGAGGTTCATTAGCACAGTCTTTATCGGTTTAGCAAAAGCTGTTGCCTAATGGGTCCTTGAAGATGGAGGGGTTGCATTTCTAAGTGGGAGATAGTTTCCCTGGCTGCTCTCAAGGGCCATTTTGGTAGCCTCATCATGGCTGTCCCAAAAGTCAGGGTGCAGGAAGGAAGAAGGCCAGGAGGCACGACCCTGCTTTATCTCCATACATTAACACAGCTAATTAACTTGCTTTCGATCCCCCTCCCCCCTCCCTTCAAGGCGATTAATCCTCTATCAGCCTCGGTCTCCAGCCATTTGAAGAGTCTGTGTCTGCAGAGGTATTTACAGCCCCCAGCCAGCCACCAGAGGCAAGGGCCCTTTATCAGGGCTCTAAGACAAATGGCTGCCTATCTCCCTAGTGGCCTTGCAAAATCCAGCAAAGTGCTATGCTGAGCTGGCCACCTACTTTCACCCAGCCTCCCTTCTCCACTAACATTTCACAGATGTGACCTGAGCCCTCCCCTTTCATTGCTTAACAATAAGCAGCACCTCCCCAGCTCTGTGAAAGCCGAGAGCAAGAGCACTTTACTCCTTAGCCTGCCAAGAGCCACACGGGGACAAGGCTTTTCAAGCTGTCTCACTGAAATCCAAACTAAAAGACTGATAATAAATGAGAAGGCAGTACTTCATGTTCGTAGGGATAAAAAGAGGTAGCCAAAATGTAGACTGAAATACCTAGCATGGCTCACAGCTATCCTCATTCCTCGTTAGGAGATGTGATCCTTAGGCTTGGTGAATGTGTGAAACTGAGCTACAGAATCCCATGGAGTTACCTGACATTAACACAAGTAGTTTGGACAAACAAGCTTTACAATACAGTGTTAGAGAATGAGAAAACTAGATGAGTGTGCATCAGAACAGTAGGATTTCGGATCTGAAAATCGAACCCAGTAGCTGGCTCAGTGGGTTGTAAGTAAAAGCATTGGTACCTGAATTTCTCTGTTCAAGCTGAAGTCGGCCATCCCTGGAAATAATTCCAGGATGGCTCTAGCTGCTGCCTTCCAGCAGGGTGCACTATGGTGCCAGCATTGTCAATGCCGAGCACAGAAGAGGAAACCACGGAAAAGTAAAATGAGAAAGGAAATCACCAAGAGCAGCATCAAATCGAGGAAAAGGTATGGCCTGAGTTTCCAGACTGTGTGTGGCATACTGGCCTCCTGAACTGTAGGTATAGAGAAGATATTCTCTCCCTTTCAAGCTTAGGCAGTTTCTGGAATGGTCACTAGGCTTTTCAATAGCTTTCTCAGCATCCTTAGAGATCACATGCATGCAAATGGACATACACAATATATAAGCATGTCCTCTACATTCTTTAAAAGTAGGGTCACTCTTAATTTTTGCTAGTGATGTGTAGAGGCTGTTAAGGCCATTCCTGCAGAGATGCAAGAAAGCTGTCTGGGAGAAAGACAAGATGCTGTCCCTCCTACAAGCTGGGGTGCTGCCAGCTCAGGAGTTCAAGATCAGACTGGAATCTCTCACATGGCAGCACGGCAGGAGGACTCCCGGCCCAGCTAGTATTAGAGCTTTTGACTGGCTGATCGTGGTCTGCTTTGATTACTGGAAAGGAGCCTGTTTTCCTTGGGCTTTGTGTCTATGGGTAATAAAGCAGTGCATTCACTGCTTTTGGGTCCTAGGTCTGTATCACTTCAGGGTCTTATTTAGTCAAACCTTGGATGAGTTTATACTGGAACAGGCTGCCCATCAACTGAGAGCTGTGGTGGAGTCCTTCTCCCTCCTGACTGCTGTATGGAAAGAATGAGGACAGAAGCAGAGTCTTCGTAGCAACTTTCCAGGGATTGTATTTAAAGAGTTTTTTTCTCCTCAGTGAAAGAAATCGTGACCTACCCTGTCTTCGTTTAAGCTCCTAGTTCCTTGGACATAAAAAGGAGATGAACTTCTTGCTAATATGATGGGAAATGCTGGTAAAGCCTTATAGAATGAGAAGCTGCACGTTTATCACCACATCAGTCAGCCTTGGCCTAACTTTTTCTCTAGGGAATGATGAAAAATTACTTGTGGGGGAAATCCTAGGACAGTCTGTGTGTCGCTGAAGTCAGAACGAGGTCAGCTTTTGCTAGGAGTGATCTGTTCCTGAAGGGGCTCCAAGGAGTGGCAGCTCCTGCCTGTGCAGTCGTTGGCATTGGTGTCAGCCCTGCATATAGCTTTGCTTTGCTGTTTGCTGCCCCTTTGGCCACAGAGCTTTTGAAAGGAGGAAGCCAATTGGCATTATCTTGTTTTACTGTACACAAATATCATATAGATTGAAATTCCGCATGCTGAAGGGGTGTGTGGCAGTGTGTAAAGTGAAAAGGACAGGGGACAGTTCATCTTCGGGTGTATTTGTACAGCAGTTATGCTGAGCAGAAATAGCTAGGCTATCACAGGCATTAAAAGATGCTTAGCCATCTTTAGGGTTCAGAATTAGCTTGAATATCAGCACTGCACTGTGTGGATATGCACAGTGTGACAGTGTTCTCAGAAACTGGTAAACTCTTTAGGTAATTTGGTCCAGAATTCGTATCTAGTTTAGTACAAAAACATCAACAGTTTATAATCCGTGCCATCTGTTCCCCATCCCAAGGCCTTTTAACTAGCCTTGCTAATTTGATGATGAGGTAAGAAGTACAACTCGGGGACTGACAGGGCTTGTGGCCTTGCCCCTCCTGCAGGAGAGCGAATTGGATGTGCTCTAAGCATTTGATGGGTTTTGAATCCCAGCATCGACTCCTTTGTGTTTTCTCAGAATTCAGAGATCAATGTGAGGTTCTTTGCCCCTAATCCAGCCCCCGTTCATCATTATCACCTCCTCAAAGTGGCCAGTGCTTTGTTACCAGGAGAGGAAAAATCTTACAAGGTGGCCATAATCTCCTCTGAGAGTCAGACAGATATTCTCCCGTGGGTAAGAAAGTGACAGTGACCAAAAGCTCTAGGGGAAGCAGGCTAGAACAAAGCTGCCCATTGCATCCTTTCATCAAACTGTTAATCTTTCTTTCAAAGACATCACATTTGTTTGGTGACAAAAGCCCCAAAGCTGAATTGAGCCTGAAATCCTGTAGCAAGATTTAGAGGAAGCGTCTTTCATTCAGGACAGGGAGGGGCGAGAGACTCCTTTTTCTTCCTACCAACCAATGGGATCAGAGAAACCCACGAAGGTGACGGATTAATGCAGGGGCTCCCCAGGTAGATGCTACGTGACTCCTGGCACGCTCTAAAAACGTTTCCACAGCGACCAGCTGAACAAGAAATATGGAGTGTGATGAGATCTAGCATAAACTTGTGCTTTGGAAGGAGGTGATTTGCCACTCTGAGAGATTTCTAAATTTACTACAGAAAACCCAAGATTCAATGATCTGTATGGTAGTCGTCAGAATACAAATAGCATGGATTTTAATCAGTTTTTCCTACTCCTTATAAGTTTTGATTGCATATGCTCTTGCTGTTTCCTCTAGTGCACAGCCCTATTCCAAGTCTTTACTCTAATACTTTCTGCGCAGTCTGCATCTTTTTTTAAATTAGAATCTTTTTGTTTTGTTTTGTTTTGTTTTATCAGGTGGATTTAGGACTAAAGGGCAAACTAACAGGGCTATAAGGGAGGCTCTAATTTGATGTGTATTACTTCAGTGATAGCTTTTTCAGTCCTTCCCATCCTCTGCTGCTCATTTTTATCTGTGTATTGTCCCTTCTTTTGTGTTGGCATTGCCGGCTGTGCAGTCAGATTCCAGCTGGAAAAATAATGTTATTTCTGTCTAGTATATTTTGCAGCCAGATCATTTCCCCAATCTGACTCACTGAGCAGTAAATAAACACTTTTGTGATCTCTATGATGGAAGAATGATGAGGATGGGAATTAGGGTTTGAGGGCACAGGCTGCTTCAATTGGATTAAGCAGCACTGTTGTTGGATGTCTAAGTATGGCCTGCATTTAATTTTTACTTGGAGGTACCTGAATACCGTGTATCTGGGACAGCACTGCAATCCCTGAGTCTTCCTTGTCAGCAGGAAACAGGTTCTTCATCTGTAAATGGAAGGCCTGGGCCTGTTGAAATCATTTCTACTGCAGAGGTATTCCCAGTGGGAGAGGATAATGGAGAGGAAAAGCCTCTAAAGTATGATCATTTTACTTTGGGGTTTGGTCATGGTGGTTTTTGTGTGTCAACAACATGGCAGGCATTAGGACCATGCAAGAGCCGCTTGGCAGCATCTGACTGTAAGCTGTGCTTTCCTGGCTCCGGAGGCTTTTAAAAATAGTACTGAACCTGCAACCAGTCTGTGTTTTTATTTAATTATTATTAAATAGTTATATGGGGAATTGGAAATATTGACAGCAGTGTTAACATATGGGGTGCAGGTGGTGTGTCAAGCAAATGAAAGAGATTTAGTTTGCAGCCAGTAAGGGGCACGAAGGAGTTTGGGCCCCACATAGGAGTGTTTGGATGGGTCCTTATGGCTGGTAGGCTGCGCGTGAAATGTCCGTGTGGCACAATTTATCGAGAGCCAAAGCACAGTGACCTTTCCTTACAGCTGCTCTGGTTTGCAATTTGTCTTTGTTCCCTACAGACAACAAATTAGAAGTAGGAAGCTCTTCCCAGTGTAGGATTTTCTGTTGGAGGGAAATGGAAGCTAAATCCCACGGGTGTAGTGAGGCTTTGTCAGCTCTAAGTGCTTGGGGTCATGCAGCCAAGCAGCGGCTGCTTTTGCAGAGGGAAATGGTTATGTTGCCCCACTCCGGGTGTTAATATTTGTCCTGGAACTCCATACTTGACTCTCACTCAGGACTAACTGCAGCAATAGATGTTGTAACCTGCTCTTGTGGCAGCATATTGTGTTAATGGTAAGTGCAACCACGGTGTAGCTGCTTTTCCCTTGAGACATTTCCCCCTTTGAAGAGGAATCGATAATGTCACTTTTATGACCCTCTGTGAGCTTTTCCGACGTGGAGCCTCTCTATCAGGCTGTCTAGCTCTTAAAAGCTGTTTCTTCTCAAGCTTGCACTGAAATGAGGCATTGCTGAATCACCTCCAAAGCAGCAGTGTTATGAGAGGTCATACTGAAAGTGGACCAGTTGCAGCAGGAAAGTTCTTCTGCAAACAGCCCTCTTAAAAGGGTTTTGTTTAAAAGCTCACGTCTCACGCACCCTATTGCTTCTGTGGATTACAAGATTCAGCCCATAGCTGAGGCAGACATGGGGGATGAGACAGGGATTTCTATTGGCGACTGGAAAGGAAGAAGAAGCTGAGAAGGAGGTTGACTTTTGAAATTCAGCCCTGGTGTTCTGGCAGCTGTTGAAGGGCCATAAAAAAGGCAGTGGTTTAACACTGGGTGAGCATCAGGATCTTCAAAGCACTTTCTTGTTTGGGAAAGATGTAAGGAACTCCTCAGAATTCCTGCCTGTGTTTGGAGGGGTGGAGGCTGCAGCCTGATCCAAAGAGGGAATAGGAAGCTCCAGATCTTCATCCAGCGGATACTTTTCCCATGCTCTTTCCTCCCACACAGCAGCTCCCTCCCTTCCCTTCTGGAGCAGCAACAGGCAATAGTTTCAGCACAGACAGTGCTTGGCTTTCTTAAGTTTGCTGGGTGCAGCTTAAATATTAACTTGCTCTTTTAAAAAATGCATTTTGAACTCTGGGAACCTCACCAGAGCAGTGTTACTGGTAGGAATCTGTAGTGTGAGAGCAATGACCAGCTCCCTGCACCTCAGCAAGCTTTACATGATGCATGAAGTTAACTCTGCTGCCTGATTTAGAGACAGCACACACGGAGATGCAAGTTAAAATCAGTATTTAACTCTAGGAAATCCAACCTTTACTTGCTGTGTCCTAGTTCTAGTTGTATTCCCTCCAATGCAAATACTAATATTTTAAAATCTTTTTTTCTTGACAACTTTTATCTAGGAATCTTAGTGTACCTTAAAGATTTGACGTTTTGAGCTTCCCAGTCTCTCAGTAAGAGACATAGTGTCTGACACAGGGGCTGCCATGGAATATTCTCAGGCAGTGATGGAAAGGATGGTTCTGATTTTTATAGTAATACTGACCTGCAGCTATCTATGCAATAGTTTTACCCCAAGAACCATCTGTAATAGCACAGAAGTTTAAAAAACAAGAGAGAAAAAGAAAAAAAAAGGATGAAAGTAGCATTTAATTTTCGTAGTTCTCATTCCTTTTTATATTGCATTATTAAATGCATTTCTAAGACTTTCTCTTGAAGAAGAAAAGGTGGCATATTCATTTTAAGCTATTATTGCATACTGTTCATTAGTTACTGTTTAAAGTACTTCTAGAGTGATTTATGACAGCAGTATTTCAACCTTGTACAAGAAAAGTGGGTCTGAAAAAGCATCTTGCTTGAATATTGTGAGATTTGAGCTGTGATGGAGGAGAACACAAGTGTCCTGTATCATTCCAAGAGAACAACTTTCTCCATGTCTCATAAGTTCAAATTTTGTTTTATGCACCATTTCCTCAAGTACTGCTGATGTGGTAAGGTATAGGAGAAAAAAAAGTACTGAGTTAATGGGTTCATATTTTTTCCCTTAATGAAAAGGTCCAAAGAACCCAGATAGATTACAGAACTTAATGTAATCTCTTCTTAGAAAATACACCAGCATTGTGTATCAAATGCAGTTCCTGAATGGGTTTTGTGTGTTGTAAAAGTCTAGTCTGGAAAAGTATATTAAATAAATCACCTTTGATGACTAGGTTAGAAAAATGTCTCTAGTCATCCAGTTAGTAGAAGGTGGAAGGTGGCACTGCTGCTACTCTTTGAAGAATAAAGAGTAGCTCTAGGACTAATCATCATTCTGGCTGAAAACAGGATGCCAGTGAAAATGACATTACAGTTCCAGACAGCTTCTTGTAATTTTTTCCTGTTTTCAACCTATGTTGTGCCGATCCAGATGGGATTGCCCTTACGTAACCTTCTTGTTTTTGTTCAGGCCCTCATTTCACAGGAAGGCTTATGCAGCATCAGCAAAATTTTACTGTCCATATTTATGTAGAACTACATGCAGAATGAAGGGCCAGAGAAGAGCTGGAAAGTGTAACAATAGTAATTAATATTCCCCAAAGGTCTCACATTTATGAAATGACAAATTCGAGCCCTTTGAGGGTTCACAGCTTGGACAGATGATAGGGAAATGCAGAAACTGCACATCAAAGCCTTCAGAGATGTACTGTGAAAGTGAATGGAGCCGTCTTCAATTATATCTGTCCATTTCTGCCAGGTGTGAAGGTGCATGGGAAGTTCCTTTGATCAGCAGAGTCTGCTGATGAATACTCTACTGAGATTGATAAGCTTGTGTGTCACTGGGTAAATGTTCTGAGGAGATCATGGATCCATGTACTCTATTGCCCCAGAGCACAGATGTGGGGATTTAATTAATGTTGAACGTCATTTACTCTACCTTCTCTGTGAATGTATCCAACAAAAAGATGTCTGAATCCAGATACAGTTCCTAAGAGCATTAAAATCCCTGTTTTCCCTCTTACCTTTCCCACTTGTCATGCTCCAGGCATTTCTTTTTGTTCTGTGTAAACTGTTTGGGGCAGAGGGTTCATCTGTGTAGGTGAACATATATAAACAAGCTATCACATGTACCCAGCTTGTGAGATGCTTCCAGTATGTTGGGAGGCATTAACAAATTAGATAATCCCTAAAGGTTTTCACCACCCAGCAAGGCAAGGCATAGTCCTATTCTTGACAGACTTGCTTCTCAGAGGACTGGTCCTAAATCAAAGACAATGAGAGTTCCTCATTGCATTATCTTTTTGTCAGAGAAACTTTTCAAAAAGTTTATGGCGTGTTGTTGTCCCCTTCCCCACACACCAGTGTGTAAAGCTGCAGCAAGTACAACCAGTATTTGGAGGAAAGACTTGTAGATAATTTCTGCAAATTCAAGCTGAAGAACCATGCACTGGGAGCAGTCGTTCAAAGGAGAAATTGAGAAAGTTATTTGTCACTATTACATTCAGACCTATTTGCTTGCTGCTTGTTGCTCAATGCTCCTATGCATGGTCATGCTACTGCCACTTGTAGAGACAAAGCTGAAGAAACTGAAAGCTTGTCCTTTGACAGCAAGTGGCTATAGTGCTTCAGCTGCTGGATGATCTGCCTTGTAGTGAAGTGTTTCTCATCTGGGTTTCCATGCTATCCAAGTGGTGAAATTTCTTAAGAACATGCAGATTTTGTAAGACACGCCCTAAATCAGGATTTGTAATCCCAGTGGCTGAACCATAATAGGTGTTTTTACTCCAGGTATGAAACAGATCCAGTCCAGTTAGTGTCCATATGAGTGGCACTGGAGAGACTGGATGGGAGATTTGGGTTGCCTTGTATGTGAAACCACTGCTTGTGAAGATATTAGCTCATATTGTACGTAGGACTTGTGTAAAGAGTGTAACAGGGCAAGAAAGGTGAAAAGATGGCACACACCTGTATTGACCATCCCATAGTAAGTAGTGCGCTGCTTTACTGCAACCCCAGTTGTTTGTCTTTAGTGGAAATGGGGAGGAGAGTGAGTCAGAAGTAAGTTCTCCAAAGCAGAAATCTCCTGAGTCAAAAGACTGCAAATGTCTGTTTTGTACTTCTGTCCAGCAGCTCGAGTCCGTCTGTCAGAAAGGAGGTAGGTATTGCTGTTCACCGAGTGCCACCTTTGCACATGGCTGAAGAGGGTACTTTGAAAGGTAACAGATCAGAGATGACACAGGACTTCCATATTATAGTATAACAAACGTGGAACTTGCTACTGAAGGAGACAGAGGAAACAGTGGTGTCCAAGAAACTTTTGAGAAGTACAGAAATATGCAGTGAAGAGTTAGGTAACAGGTGAGCAGCACAACTCACGACATCTGGTTTTACAGGGTTTTGAACTGTATTGTTCCTTTCTGATTCCACAGAATGTTTCCCCTCAACTTCCCTCCTTCCCTCAGCTACTGTAGTTTGTCATGAACTGCACATGAGACAACATGTACTGTGAGGGAGCACGCAAGAGCCTAAGGCTGCACAAATGTGAATTGTCCAGCTAGCTGCTGCCTCTGGCTGCCAGGCAGGCCTAACAGGCTGTGCTTCCCTGCAGCTGCTGGCAGACCAAACAAAGCTCCAGGAGCTGCAGTCAACCCTTGGGCCACATCCCAGGGACACCTGCTGTAGGAACCTGTGGTGTTAAAGCTCTTCAGCCCTTTGTTGGGTGTGACTAAAATTGGCCAAGAGTCACAAGTGAGTGGGAGGGGGAGGACAGGCAGCTGACAGCAATCACAGAAGCCCTTCCCCAGGCTAACCGTGACATGAGTAAGCATGAATCATAGCATAAATTGATGAGCCTAAAATTAATGAGCCTAAAATTATCTACAAAGATGAATACTGCCTAAATGGCCCAGCACATTATGCGCTGCTTATGCTGGAATTGGCAGATTTTGGCTTCTGACTGCTTGACTCTAGGCCAGTGGTAGCCTGACAGTTCCAACCACATTTTTTTTTTTTTTAAATTTGGGCCTACTCCTTTTTTTTTTTTAAGATGAAGATTCAGCAGGAACCTTCTTCCCTACATTGTAGCCTCTAGGCATTACTGATTTGGTGCTGAAGCTGGTATTTTCTTCTCCTGGCAGCTCCTTGCCCTCCGGCATTGAATCCAAGCCGATGCTTCAGCCCCCTCCCTCTGGCACAGTTCCCAAGCTGTCGTGTCAGATGCAAAATAAATACTCAGTGGCTCTGAGCTCCTTGCATCCAGAAGAAACCGCATTTTCACACTGGCTCTGAACCTCTTCTGTGAAGCCAAAGCAAAATTAATGTGGAAACTAATCCCTTTGCCCCTACCACGCACATCCTCTTCAATGGTGGAGCCAAGAACGACTGAAGAGAATTAACCTTTTCCATAAATTTCTCAGAGATAGGAAATACCCTACTTTTCATTTTCTCATTTTTTTTCCATTTGCTGCATCAGAGAAACTAGTCTTCCCTGAAGGAGGAAAGCACCTTCTTCCTCTTCCCACTACTAATGCTAGAAGTTTATTTTAAGGACAAATTTCATACCTTTGCAGGATTGCTATAGCTCATCTTGACTCTCTATAGCTATTAGCTACACCAAGTAGGTGGCAGAGCTTGTTGGAGTAACTGCTGCCCACTCAGAAGCAGCCAAGAATAGCTGCAGCCTCTCCTGGGGATCAGCTATACGAGTCTGGAGCTTGAGGGTCCCTTCCTGTGACGCACATGACATTACCACCAAAGCCATGGGAATATACTCCTATGTGAACCTACACACAGACATCTGGAAATGAGGGCAGCCTGCACTGCTGAACTGACTAAAGGAAAACAGGGCATCGAGGTTTATGTTCTCCCCGACGTCCCTCCTTTCAGGTGTCACAAAATCCAGTGCAGCCTTGTGCCCTGTTAACTGGTCAGGCAGAACCCATGGCAGCCCTTCTCTCAGCTTAGGACAACTTGCTGCAGGAACGCTGCCTCTTTCTCTTTTCCAGTGATTCACTTGCACATCTTCTCACACAGGCTCCTGGAGTATCCAGCTGGAGAAGGGAGGCACTGTGGTGGTGCTGCGGAGCCTGCTGTGGCTGGGACTGACATTCTACCATGTCCCAATGACCAAGCAATTCGGCTACGTCTACTTTGGCACTGGTGAGAAGAACCTCGATCTGCCCTTCATGCTGTGACTCTTCTGTCGGGGACAAGGACTCAAGAACTAGAAAAGATTTAGGTTTTATACTTAGGAAATTTTGTTTACTGCTTGTTCTAATAAAAATGTGAAACCTCTGCACTTTGAGCATGATTCTTTTGTGCCTGGACTCTGGCCCTGATTCTTTTCCTAGGACTTCACTGTATACAATCCTCCCTCAACTCCAGATAGAATTCAGAGAATCACAGAATATTCTTAGTTGGAAGGGACGCACAAGGACTACTGAGTCCAGCTCTTAAGTGAATGGCCCATATGGGGACCGAACACAACCTTGGCATTATTAGCACCAAGCTCTCCCTGTAATGTGTCACTGCAGATCCTTTAGATAGTAACGAATGGCATTTTCTTCCCTGACAAGCAAGCTCTAGGTCGGAAATTAAACCTAGGCCATCTGATTACAAAAGCACCTTGCTTACACAAGAACTAATTTGGAGACATGAATGAATACCTGCTGTCACCCATGAATGAGAAAAGCAGAGTTGGAGTCACAGTAGAAAGCTGATACATACTATAAGAGATCTGTACTAAACCCTGAACTCTAGAAAGGCATATTGAAGAGAGTATTGAAGAGATGTTACATTTCACCAGAATTAGAGGGGTCTTTCCAGCTCATGTCACTCAATTGTAGGAAAAAAATAGCTGTGGGCATCACCTGGTCTTGAAAAATGTGCTTATTTAGGTTCATCTCAAGGCAATGGTTTAATCCAGTGACTTCTCCATTAGCAAAGCTCACTGAGCAGAGCTACCTGGGCTAGAAGACATAGTAACTTCTGTATGTATGAGAATAAAGGAAAATATTTTCATTTCTGAAGGGCTGTAGCTTTCAAAGCTTTATAAAACAGAGATAGTCAGCCAGAGATTTTATCTCAGTATGGTTAATGAAGTCTTGGCTCTGTCTCCCAAAGGAAAAGGTCTTGGCCAGCTCAAGGGGCTGAATTTAGGGCTTTCATTTCACAAAATAAGCCTAAAAAGAACCATTTGAATCTAATTTGATTTCCTGGATAATACAGGTTTATCCTTACCTTTTGTTCCTGTCCATGCTGATAGGTATTAACAGATGATTCTGATAAAAGCAATCCAAGGTTAAGTGTGATAGTAGTACATAAAAATTCTGTATTGATTTGTAGCCCCCAGATAAATACCAAAGAAACGAAGCCAAAACAATAATGACCATGATAAATTTAATGAGCCTTTCATACCAGGCTCAAAATTAGCAGTGGTCAGTAGGTGGAAGATCCATATGTGTACTACACAGGGAGAGAAATGGTACTGCCTTTTAGTTACAGGATGGATAATCAGCTCCCAAGTCTCCCAGGAAGCAACCATATCACTGCCATGGAAGATTTATGGAAAATTTATTTGCCAGGGAAAAAAACGCAGGCCAGGTCATCAAGGATGTCACCACTGTGTATTTGCCAGATTCAGGAGTGAAGCACAGGCCAGGAATTCTTAAGGGGACATGTAAGACTCACAGCTGTTTGCCACTGCCACAGGTGTTCTGCTGCAAATTATGGATAGTACAGATGATTATAATAAAAAATTAATTTCAGTAGTCATTAACAATTTCCATTACTGCCAAGAAAATAGAGTGCCGCACAGAAATTTTTCTTCCATCTGTGTCACAGGTACAAAAGCCCAAACGAGGCAAATCTGAGCTGAAACACATGTTAATGGGGACACACCACTCACTGCTGGGAAAAGAAGGGAACATCCTTTCCCAAACCCATTTGTGGAACATAAAGAAACAAAAGCCTTCAGATCCTTTCTGGCTTTGAGGTAGAGTCTTCGCCCCTTGCTTTCCTCAAATCATCCTGCACACTGAACTTTGCTTTGATGGCTCTTGTATTCTCCTAGAGGAAGAGATCACAGCTGGACACAATATAGAGTACTAAGGACAATTCTGGAATAAGAAAATTGGAGATATTGACAAACTTGAAAAAAACCCCAGCAGAACAGTGAAAAACATGTGCTTACTGACTATGCCAGTTCTGGCCACTAGTGATTTAAACAGAGAGGCTTTTGTGTATATTTGACATTATCCTTCAGCAAAGGGTGTCCGACTGGAAAAGGCTTTTTGCACCACTTAGGGCCCCTCTTCCAAATGGGCTTTGCAGATCTGATGGGCCAGCGGGTCAGGTACCTGTCAAAACAACACAAACACATTTCAGTCTGAGACTGATCACTGAGAAAATGTTCCAACTGAACCAGAAGCAAGGCACTATACCCTTTGCCTCCCTAACACACCTCTTTATAAAAGGAGTAACCATGAGCAGAGCTCCCTCAATTCAGAAGGGAAAGGAGTTTTTGTTTGTTTTGGAATTTTTAAGCCGATCTCTCTACTGAACCCACTGGCACCTGCCTGACTTCCAGTTTCACAAAACAAATCAGGTGTAGTCTCCAGGCTGCTGGCAAGTTGTCCACCTGCAGCTAAAATGGAGAGCCAAATTCCTTCATTGCAACTAAGTCCAAGACTGAATGCATCCAGCCTCTAGGGAAAGTGTTATTTCAACAGCTGGTCTCAATAAGGTAAACTAATTACAAAGGCTAAATTCTGTGAGAAAGCTTCTAAAAATGAATTAATTTACTTTGGGGGGATAATTAGTTATTACTTCTGCATGGAATGGGTTTCTGGCCTAGTCTTGTATTTTTGTATGTCCACATTTGCTCTAGTGTTCTCTGTACAATACTATTGCAGCTTGCTAGTGTAGGAAGTCAGCACCTACAGTGTAAGAGGTATTAAAATGGAATTATCATCACAACTACAAATCTCTGTGAAGAGCAGTGTCTGGCAAATATCCTCTGCTTTTTACCATTTGGAGTTTTAGACTTGGCTTTGCAAACAGGCAGGGGATTTCAGATCCAGAATCAGTTACTGGAAATCTTACCCTGTGGCTGGGTGGCCTGGAGTTTTGTTAGGCTTTAAATCTTTTGCTACCAGTACAGAGGGGAATAGAGGTCCTTAGAGAAAGAGGAGTCTTTTCAGACAATAAAGATCCAAAGTAAAACCTTAGCATAATCTGCACAAACAATGCTCCAACAAATTAGAATTTGGAACAGACTGATAAACTTTGTCCAGCGATGTTTGCATGCCTCTGTTGAGTAATCCCATGGTCTTAATGTAACCTCAATCAGTCATCCTCCCCACAAAAAGCTTTGTTACCTTTTACTTGCATCGTGCAAATCTGAGATATTAAGAACTTTGGACAGAGACCATGCAATACATTTGTTTGAAGGCATTTGGCACATTCCTGAGAGCTACAAAGAAAGCTTGCTATGCCAGGCAGCTACAGACTGCATAACAGCAGCCCATTTAGCATTTTTCTTCCTAAGTACTCCCTAACAGCACGAACTGAAAAATGAATCACCTGTGGAGCTTTCTGCCTCTGAAATTAAGCCACTTTCAAAATGTTTTGCTTTTGCCTTGAGGAGTGAGTTTATGATAGTTAAAACACCAAGAAGCATCAGCAGGAGGGGTCTGGGTGACAACATGGAGCAAGATCCAGGCACTTGGTCTCCTATACATGGATTAAACTCATCCCTTCTGACCTGTAAGGCTATGCCTGTGCATTAGTGGAATCCCTTACATAACAGCCTCAGGACAGGAAGCAGGAGAGACTTTCCTGTCTCTAATTTCACATGCAAGGGGAGTTCAGAGAGACCAAACACAGGTCCCCAGTTTGGAATCTGGCAAAGGACCATGGCAAGGCAGCTCTTTTGGGAGAAGCTGCAGGGGTATTAGATGGGCACATGGGCTAGGTCCTCCTTTTCCTATTCCCCTTGCTGCAAGGGGAGTGCCATGGCACAAGTTTTGGTATTGCAAGACTACACTTACAGCAAAGGAGGAAAAAAAATCCCAAATTGTTTTAATGCATCAATGTGCCAAGTGCAATTCTGGTCACGTGTCCACACGATTACGGGAAAGTGCTCCTGTGATAATAAATGATCTCACTGGGAGAGAAGTGAATGTGTGAATGTGAGATACACATCAATGCTGTATGCAGGTTTAGACAGACAGTGGCTTTTTAAGAAATCCCTCTGTTTCTGTGTGGGGGCTGGAAGTGCACACCCCAATTCTGCATAGGAAGGAGGATTTAGTAATGGCCTGATTTTAAAGCTTTTGTTATTTCTCTTTTGAGCAGGTCTAATCCAGCCCTCTGGTCCAGGCTTTTGGCTTCCTTTGGGGACTGCAGGCTGGGGCTTTTCATTGTTAGCTGAAACAGACATTTGGACGCTTTCCCTTCCTGGAGCACATTTGCTTTTAGGGCTTTTAATACTTGCTTTGTCCCAAACTCAAACTTGTCCTATTTTGTTTGCTGCCTCTTTTTTATTTTTTTTTTACCTTGATTCAGCAGTGCAAAAGCCTGATGCCTGGGAGCAGTCAGTCTAAAAAGTTCCTTCTCCTCTTTGACTAACTCCATTTCCTACTGATTCACAGATGTGGGTTTTTTCTGTGAGTAAAAACAATCCACAAAACTCACATAAGAGAGCTTCAAAGCCCAGCACACAGGACTTTTCTGCTAACTCTGCCATCCATGTAAGGTAGTGTACACCCTTTTCTAGCCAAGTCTCCCAACTTTTCATTGTATCCAACAAGGTTTGTCTTGGGGAGTTTTTATAATCACCTACAAACACACACTGGCAGACTGAATTTTCTCAAGTAGCTGAAAGTTGTCAAGACAGACGCTTCAGGTGGATGCAAAATGTGGCTGGTCCGCAGGCTCCTAACCTGTCACCTCAGTGTGCAGAGCTCCCACTCCAGGCAACGGGGGACAGAACTTCCAGTCTTGGGAACTGCTGACTCACCTCGGGGCTCTGCTTGCCCCCTTGAGTATGGTAGGGTTCTGAGCAAGAACAAGAATTCCTAGGCTCCAAGTGCACAAATGAGTAGTTTGGATAAAGTGTGATAGGAACCCTGGCAGGATTTTCCTGATGGGAAAAGGCAATATATAAGCAGGATGGAAACAACTATGGTTAGTTCACCTGCACTCGTGGCAATAGCTTAAAATCTCTGTAGCATGCAGAAGTCTGTTTTCATGGATCTATTCAGTGGGCAGGCCTTCCCACTTGGAGGCTGCCACTTTAGACCTAGGAGCAGGCACAAGGCTTCCATGTGCAGGGTGGGGGAAATGTGAAAACCACAGTCCTGTACGCAGCTCAAGCAAAGGCCATGTTGGTACAGTTCAAGTCTGAACTTCTGAACCCTCACTGAATTTTTTCAATATGGCTTTTGTTTGGATTAAGAGCAGAAGGCAGAGGGCTGGAGACTGCAGGAAGCACTCGATCAAAGTGCTGGCGAGACTGCCTCCTCCCTGCCACATCCCTTCCCATGACACCTCTTGGCTTTGCTCACCTGCAGCCGCTTTGGCTCTTTGCTTCTGAATACACATGCTATGCACAACACAGTTCCCATGCAGATGAGAGGAACCACATGCTGCTGGAGTGTAATGCTGATAGCAGGGAAACCAGAGTCTGCTCCCAGGGATGAGAGGTGTCCACAGAGCCTGAGAACTTTGTAATTCATGAGGAATTTGTAGGGAGCCTGCCTCTTGCTTAACACAGAGCAACTCCTCCAGTTCAGGTGATGGAGGAAGGATTGACTTGGATACTATCTGTGCCAAGTTACGCTGTTCCAGTAGGAAGCTGAAAATGGAATGGCAGCTGAGCACTCAAAATCAAGTACTCCATAATCTTACAGCACCTCTTGCTGACAGACCCCAGAGTCAGGGAACCTGTGATATCCCCTAGTCCTTTTGGAAAGGGAACAACTTCACAGTGTTCTGTTTTAACCAATACTTTGGACCTGCCAGAAGAACATGAGTGCTATATTCACATTAAGAGAGCATCTAGATGCTGGCTTGAATTCAGGGACTGTTCTGTATAGACTGTTAGTCCACATTTTCCATGCAAAAACCTCCATGCTGAAAAGAAAACTGCTGAGCTATTCAGGTTTCCATTACTGAAAGGAAGAAGTTTGACCTACAGCTGAGTTTGACTGTTTCCCAAATGGTTCTGGTGTGTGGTGGCCTGCACACACATGACTCTGGAGTATGGGAACAGTCTGTCACCCTACACAATGCTGGTGAAATCGCTTAGAACTTACTCAGCCTCATGGGCTAGTGAAAATATTTTGTTGCTGCAGAACTTAACTGGAACATGCCAGGCTGGAGCACGAACAGATGCAGAAATAACAGCAGGAAGTTTTGAAAGGGAGAATATAGGCTGAGGATGAGGGAACAATCCTTGGCTGCAAGACAAATTTGCTTGTAGAATGATCCCCTGGAAAGAGTGAAAGCCCCAGACTGGGCCAAACATGAGGAAAATGAACTGTAGGGAGTAATTCTGCATTGAAAGGGTAAACTTCATTTGTTTTCAATGTCCAACTTCTGCAGACAAATGATGCATAAGAGAAGGTGAGGACAGGAGACTCAAGAGTTTATGGATGATGTGGGTTACTCCCATGGCCATTTCTTCAAAAGAACCATAGCTAGTAAAGCAGTTAAGTGGTAACATTCATGAGCTATCACTGTCAAAAGCAAATCAGGCAGAAAGCAAAAAGGCAAAGAACTAAAGTCCAAGAAATGAGAAATATCATGGCAAGTCTCACCTGGACAGTGTCCCAACTGCAGGGGGTAGAAGAGGGAGATGTGGAATGCTCCCCAGTTGAATTCTGACCACAAGGTATTCTTATTCTCCTACCACCCTCAGGACCACAAAGCTTAGCATTTCACTTCCATGTTATGCCTTCTTCTACAGTTCCCAATCTCCTCCTCTATGCTACATTACATCATGGATGAATGTTCCACACTATGCTTGACAACTGTATAACCAAGGCAGGATCTGCAGGTCAGATGTTCTCAAAGCATTCTGCTCTTCTTGAATTCCAATAGTGGAAACAGGATAAGGAGATGGAGTGGGCAGAGGAAGGCCAGCTGCCAAATGACCCAGTGCAAAGCAGGGAAATCCTTGTCTCTTTGCAGAGAAATCTGGGGCATGCAGAAGGGAATGTCCAAAGTTCGTACAATTGAGATAGTAAAACCAGTTCAGAAAACAGAGCAGGAATTCTGCTTTTTGGAAAACATCATTGAATAAGCACCAGAAGATCACCTTCTTGAGAGGCAGAGGGGTTCTGGATGATAAATCCACACTTCACAACACTAAATCAATGGCATGTCAGCACCCCTGACCCTTGTTAAAACAAGACAGTTTGCTGATCGTTCCATATGGTGGCATGATACCTTTTAATCCCAGCTAGGTGCTAGCCAGTGCATGCCAGACTCTTTGGATTTGAAGCAGGCTCGCTTTAATCAGGGTGACAGTGACATGGGCCAAACATTCTGGCCAAGACAGCCACAACTGCAGTAAAGAAATAGTTGAGGAGCAGCTTTTTTTTGTGCTTTCAAAAGTATATATCAATGCAGCTCCTCAGTCCTTTGTACACTTCCTTAGCACCTTTGCCCAGGAGCCACAGAGTTCCTCCCATGTCGCTGGCCTGTACATTGTCTAAGGGACACATCAGTTTTTCATCAGGCTCATCTGCCCCTCTTCCAGCAACAAATGAAGCTGCTCTCAAAAATACTGACACAGCCTTGGAAGAAGCCTGGCCAAAGGGAGCACCAACCAGAACTTTGCCAGATAGGAAAAAAATGAAAGGGATTGCTCATCCAAATGAAGTAATCTGCCAGATTCCAGCCAGGCAGGGGTTGCTGCTCTGAGTCTACATGCAGTAAGTCAGTGCTCAGGTCTGCATCATGGCAGAGGCACTGGGCTCTGACTCCCACTTCACATTACACTTACCATGATATATCTCCTTCAGTCTCAGCTGGTGTGAGTGGAATCAGTCCCCAAGGCTATCTTAGGCTTTCATCGTGATCCTGTCATTCTAGCAGCTGATGCTGTAGTCTTATGTCAAGAGCTCTACCATGAGCAAAACATTCTTCAGCTCAGTGTAAGATGGCAGGCAGTTCCCAGATGCTGGGAATTCCCAGAGAAGTGTGAGGTAACATGTGGAGTAGACAGTGACTTCTCAGAAGCCCTTCCTTTACAAAAGTGAAGACTTTCTCCATTCAGAGTAAAGAGACAGACAACAGATTGCTTACATTACCTGTGGTTCTGTCTTGGAAAAGCTTTAACAAGGGGCCCAAGCATATTATGAGGCATCTCAGTTTCTCCCTGTTGACATTCCCAGGGCTATAGCAGCAGTGAAGAAAGGCACTGCTACCTCTCATCTAAGCAGAGTGGTAAAGATGGCTAGAACAGCCAATACAGCGATCTCAAAAAGAGATGAAGCTCAAAGATTTGGAAAATACATCACTTAACTGTGTAATGTACTGCCTGCTATAATAGGCTCTCTTTAGAACCTGCTGATCCCTTCTTGAACTGGCACTTAAAAATCCAGTAGACATAAACACAATGAAGGAACAAGCTAAGTCAGGTGAGTAGCCCTGATATTACACATTTGGAGGATGACCCAGATGTGTTCTGATGGCACTGAACAAGGCAGCTTGTTCCACTCCAAAGTCCAAGCCCACTTCTGCCCCTTTTCTCCCATCAGCTCACGTGCACTTGGCAGCACCACAGGTTGAGCGCTTCCCAAGTTACTGCAGATTTACAGGAAGCTTTGGAAACAAGTACAGAGGCAAAGACAAGGTAAGCTTGGACAAGTCATTCATGTGGGAAATTTCTGATAAGAGCTCTGACTTCATTCCCAAAATAAGTACTGGTTGAATGACTTCAGTCATTCAGCATGTGGGTGCACTTCAGGCCAGAGGAAGGAAGCAATTTGTAACTCCTGCCTTCTGCTGTGCCAGCTACTGCTCCAGAGAGCGAGGGAAGTACAGGTGGGGGTTTGCACAGTCAAAACTGTTACAGAATGGCCAAGATTTTGCAAGGCTCCAACACACAGAGTTTTCTCCTTTCAGCAGGCTCAGAAGACAGTATCATGAGGGATTAGGAGAGCACTCCTGAAGTACTCCTGCACTTTATCCTAGGTCTTGGGACTCATTTGTTTAGTGTCAGCCCCACCACCAAAACTTTCAATCCCATTTCTTTATCCTGTTCTCTTGTCTCCACCCAGACCCCAAAGTCTGCCTACTTCAATGCTGCTCCATATCATCAGCAAACAGCTCTGCTCTCTTTTTCTAAATTGCTTCCACCGTGCCTGCTACATTCCCTCTCTGGGAGGACAAAAACAAGGGTGGTGTAGGGAGGGGCTAGCACTGCAATAATCTCCAATTTAATTAAGTTAGAGGTGTAGCACACCTACTTGCATATAGAATGTATCCGGATGTATTCATTCTTTGTTCTCACTAAAAGTCTATAGAACAATTTGTAAGAGTCAGGCCATCAGATCTGGAGTCCTGGTGTGATTCCTGCAAGATACTGCATTTACCATTTCCAGTCTCAACCTGCTACGAAGGGTTGCAATGTGAATGCTAACAAGATAATGTGCTCCACCCCACAGCTGCCAGATAAGACAGAGATACTAAGGAATCCCCAGGACTTGTAAGACACAAGGAAGAAGTTATCACAGTTAAAGTATCTGATGGCTACAGGGCTGCATCAAACGTAGAGTCCTCTAATTTGATCCTCACTGATACCCATTACACAGCCTGCCAGCATTTCCAAAAGCCTCTCTCAAATCTCCACTGTAGAGTCAGACCTGAAATGCAGGAGTCTCCAGCCATCCTCAGCCCTGCAGTCTAAGCTCTCCCAGCGACAGCCCCATGGCCTCTGGTAACCTCACGGTTTGCTAATGCTAGGTTCATACACCGCTCTGACATCCCCATGGAAACAGAGTGTGAGGTTATAAACAGGGGATTAGCACCTCCAAGTGCCCAGCACAGAGTAGGAGGCGGCTGCAGGCTTTCCCTTCACCCACCAAAGGCCAGGGGCCATTCAGGCTGGGGAGGGGGAAGAGACTCTTGCATAGGAAGGGCAGGCAGAGGGCGAATCGCTGACTGGAGGGAAACAGGGATGGGGCAGAGGGTAACAGGCCTGTGATGGGCCCCTGCTGGCTGCTCAGAGCCCCCCTCACTGCTGGTACCACCGCCTGGGCACCCTCCTGCTGTTGGGGGCTAAAAAGGCTAAGAGGGAAGGGACTGCTCAACCTGGAGAAAAGAAGGTTCAGTGGGATCTTACCAATGTTCAAAAGTACCTGAAGGGAGGGTGTCAAGAAGATGGGGTGGGCTCACCCCAGTCACTGGTGCTCAGTGACAGGACAAGAAGCAATGGGCACAAATTGAAAAAAGAAATTCTGTCTGAATGTAAAAGAACATGGTCTTGTATGAGGCTGGTTCTCTGGAACAAGCTGCCCTCAGGAGAAATGGAGGAAGGTCTATCCTTGGATATACTGAAAACCTGGTTGGACATAGTTCTGAGTAAGCTGCTCTAGGTGACTCTGCTTAAGTGGGGAGCTTGGACTAGACAATCTTCAGAGGCCTCTTCCAACCTCAACTATTCTGTGGTGCTGTGACTCCATTTGTGGCATCCTCCTGTGACTGCCTTACTGTTAGTGACAAGGAGGTGAGCACAGCTGAGGAAGGGCAGGCGGACTCTGACATGGGTGGCAGTTTTAATCTTGAGTGAATAAATGGTATATATGAGATATGACTTGTCCTTAGAAGACTGCCAAGAGAATATCGTGACAGATCTTCTCCAAAATGCTGAGTACTCTTTATGAACCCTGCTGCCTGAGGCATTTCTCACCCGTTGTAAGGAACTGCCTTTCCCTTTCCAATTTATTCCTGAAAAAGAGAAATGTGGGAAGACATGACTATTCACCTGTTCAGCTTGGGTTTCTTGGGAATATGCCCTTCAGGAAGTGGAGGCCTGTGGTTTGGCAACAAACCTGAAACAGAAAAAGATGTAAGAATATTTTGCAGTGTCTCTTTGCTTCTGTCGCATTCAAAAGTCACATTACGCCTCATGAACCAGGCAACCCAGGTCACTACTGCAACAGCACAACAAAAGCTCAAGTACAGTAGAAAGGGTATTTTATCTTTAGCCACTGCTGAACCTGCACCCCAGCCAGAGAAGCTGGGAAGTTGTGCTAGGTATAGGGAGGAAATACACACCAAAGGCACTGTCAGTTGGGCTCATCACAGAGGTTTTTTCAGAGGACACAGGGCACTGGTGTCCAATCAGATTCCACCTCCAGGATGGAAAATCCGACTATTAAAATTCTGACTATTAAAATCTGACCATTAAAATTAATCTGACTATTACAAGTCCATTTAACTTGGATACAACTCAGGTACCTGGCATAAAGATCAGCACAATACTCTTGACTGCGTCAACCTGGGTCCCACTCCCAGGGAAAAGTAAAAAAGTCGTCACATGGCAGATGGTAGAATTGCATGTTACTAATGGGGTAGGTCAAGCTTAGTTAAGTAATTTCAGAAGCAGGTGTTTATTCACTAGTTACTGGAGACTGAACCACTTCCCGGATCTTTCTGCAACGCTAGTCTCATCTACAGGGATAAATGGCTGCTGTCAAAGCAGGAGTCAGGACACAGAGAAAGCAGAACAAGTAGTCTCTGTTCCATCACCCTGTCCCAGCACTTGGACGGTAACGAGTTTGCTGTGTGAGTGGACAATGACATCTCACTGAGCTATACCAATTGGGCAGGAGACACCCCTCAAGGGGTTCAACAGGTAACCCACAGTCAGGGGTTGTCTCTGGCAGAGCTATGTACCTGCACGGTGAGCCATCTGCACACAGACAGCAACTTTCTTGTGCTCCTCCAAGCAGAGGCCTGTGATCCTTCGTGGCAGCATCCCTCCATCTGAACGGATAAACTGACTCAGCAGCAAGACATCCTGAGGAAGAGAGAAGGGCAAAACCATCAGTGCCCCACCTACCTCAGCTGCTGTGACTGCAGGTGTTGTGCTGAGCCCTGCGTTGTGTATAGAACTCCAAACAATGTAAAACAAAACAATGATTCCTTCCTACGCATTTTGTCTGCAGCTTGACAACAAGTGGCTTTTGCTTGCTGTTACTGCCTGCCAATTTAGCTCAGTAAGGTCACTCAGATGGTTTGAGTCTTCCCCTGACTTCACTAGTGTAAACATATGATGTCAGCTGCAATCCCTGCTCCTTCACTGTTTCACTACTTGCTCCAAGATTCTAGCTAAGATAATGTGTCCTAGGTACTCAGAGAGAGTTACACAAGACCTACAGATGGGTATTGTTTACACAACTTGAAATGCCATCACAGCTGCTGTCCTAAAGTTCACAGACATGTTAGATCACCTCTGCCCCCCCGCCTTGTTCCCTCAGAGCAGGACTGTTCTCTGCTATCTACTCCTCAAACTTTTATCCAGTTTCCCATGGTGGAGCTTCCCTCATGTCTCTCTGGAGGGGTGGAGAGCAGACAAATGGTCCAAGATCTTGCATGAGGAAGCTTTATGTAAGAAAAGAATATGTGCTGATGAGTAAGGACTAATAGGATAAATTGCTGCACTCAGTCCTTCAACTGTGCGTGCATTAGGTGGGGCTGTGACAGTCATGGTGGATGGAAGGAGCACTTGAAGCATGCTGAGGGTTCATCTGGGATTCAAGAACCATTTAGACTACACTGCTGTTGACCTTTACAATTAAAAGCTCTAGAAATGTAAAGCAGCCCTCTTAACAATAACAAAATTAAAGGGATCTCTAGGATCAGATAGTATCACACGGCTGGAATGACAAATTTTTAAACACAGCAGCAACAGCTGTTGCACAAGTGTCCCATTAACTGTACACAGTACAACATCCCAGAATTCAGATCCATATTTTCTATTTCCACACATAACACCAGTGCAGAGATACCCCTCAGGCCAATATAGGCAGGCATCCTTGACATCCTGTGACATCAGCATAAGTTGGCCCAAAGGGCCTCTGGAGGCTTCGTGGTTGTTTTTTCCCCTTCTGTTGACAGACTTGTTGCTGGTTGAGAGTTTACTTCTCCATGGCTCTTGTAAGTATGTTCCTAGTTGAGGCAGCAGGACCATGCAGAGGCTGCCTGCAGGCTGAGGGGACCTGTCAGTGAGCGCCCGGACAGAGCGAGTTCAAACGAGGCATGGCAGAACTTTGCACCTCCCAGCCAGGGCAACAGGCAAGAACAAAGAGTAATTGTTGTTTTCCATGTTGGGTGACCCTGACTGCCTGTTCACAGATCCAAAGACCTGCTCCTACCCCCCATCTTTGCTCTTTTACAAAGAGCTCCCTGGAGCATTCCTACCTTCATTTATTGCTGTTGCAAAAGCAAATAATCATAAATGAATATAAAATGAGTATTCAGAAAGCTAGCTAACTCAGAATTATTTGCCACCCCCACTGCACAAGACCAGCTCAGCTGTCAAGGGGGCTGCTGGAATTTAGGATGCCCTTCTGGTAATGTTGGATTCTGACAGATGCTGTCATAGAATCGTAGAATGGTTTGGGTTGGAAGGGACCTTAAAGATCACCGAGTTCATCTCCTCCCTTGCCCTGCTGGCCACCCTCTGTTTGATGCAGCTCAGGATACAACTGGGTTTCTGGGCTGTGAGTGCACATTGCTGGCTCATGTCCAGCCTCTCATCCATCAGCACCACCAAGTCCTTCTTTCCAGAGCTGCTCTTGATCTGTTCATCCCCAGCCTGTCTTGATACCGGGGGTTGTGCTGAACCAGGTGCAGCACCTTGCCCACGGTCTTGTTAAATTGCATGAAATTCCCATGGGCCCACTTCTTGAACTTGTCCGGGTTCCTGTGGATGGCATCCCACCCCTCAGGTGTGTCATCTGCAAACTTGATGAAGGTGCACTACATCCCTTTGTCTATTAATGAAGATACTAAACAGAGTGGCTCCCAGTAAGGACCCCTGAGGTACACCACTTGTCACTGATGTCTATCAGACTCTGAGCAGTTGACCACTACCCTCTGGATGTGACTATCCAACCAACTCCTTATCCGTCTAACAGTCCAGCCATTGAGAGAGTGCTATCTCTCCAATTTAGAGAGAAAGGAACTGTGGGGACCATGTCAAAGGCTTTACAGAAGTCCAAATAAATGACATCTGAAGCCCTCCCCTTGTCCACTGATGGAGTCACTCCATCACAGAAGGCCACCAGGTTGGTCAGGCAGGACTTGCCCTTGGTGAAGCCTTGTTGGTTGTCTTGAATCATCTGCCTGTCATCCCTGTGCCTTAGCACAGGTTCTAGGAGGATGTTCTGTGATCTTCCTAGGCACAGAGGTAAGGCAAGGCTGATAGGTCAATAGTTCTCAGGGTCTTCCTTTCTATCCTTTTTAAAAATGGATTCCAGTCACCTGGGACGAAGTGTTGGCTACAAGTGTTATAGACAAAACACTTGAGGGTTTAAGGGTTTTTATTTGTTTGGGGGTTTTGTGGTTTGTTTTTGTCCTTCCCATCCCCAATCAATACCACCCTCACTAATATCATCATGATACACTGTTTCCCTCTTCCCATATTTGGCTTTCTTTCTACATCCACTTGTCTATAGTGAACACGTTCAGACTGATTTTTAGATGGCACATCATGTAGGCCCACTGACATTTAGACACTGACTTTAACGTCTCACTGACACAAAATGATTTATCAGGCACCCTACAGAGCGATGCTGTATCCAAAGAATGAGAAAAGCCCAGCTGAGCAACTAGCAGCACGCTCCTGGGAGGCTGTTGATGGTTAAAAGGGAAGCGGAGTGTCCCTCAGCCCAGCTACAACATGGCCCTGCCAAGGAAAACAGTAACCAGGGGACCAGATGGTGCCAGCTGCACTGGTAGAAACTGGATGGAGGCCGGCCAAACAGTCCAAGGGCACTGACTTCTGACCACTCCTGAAATACACTGGATTGGATTCAGGAAACCAGAGCAAGACTCCATCCCCCTTTTTCCTCTTCTTTAGCTGTCTGGATCTTCAAATCACCAACAGCTCAATTTGCCATTTAGCACATACCACTTCCCTAAGTGAAAAAGGGCTGTTCAGTTCCAAGTGCCTAGAAAGAGAAAAACTTGCAAGACCTTGCTAGTAGCCTGCTGCATTACTCTGTGGAGAAGAGGAAGAACAGAGCTGATGGCAAGTTTGAGGCAGTTTCAGTCTTTGCAGCCATGAAAGCCTAAGTAGGCCACACACTCTTGTGAAGGGTGTGTGTGTGGTCCAAGTGCTTTCTCATATTACCACCACACCTCATGGAGTCACAGGCTTGTTATCAAGAGTTTCCATGTAAAGGGGGGTGGTGGGAAGCAAATGGAGATAATCTTTTTTTTCTTCCTGTGGGAAAAAAAATGAAGAAAATCTGTTCTCTGTTATCATCTCTGACCAAGTGTCACCAACTGACCAACACCCTGCTGTGGCAGTCATTTCTTGACTGAAATCATCAGTCATGTTCCAGCTGCTACAGTTCCAAATTCCACTCACGCTTCTTGGCTTAAAATGCTGCACACTTGACCAAAGGTTTGTCCATTTCTGAAGATTCCCCACAGTTAACAGGCCAGGTGCCTCTCCCAGAGTACTCACACAGATGTATCTCACCACTGGGAGAAAGCAGACAGGTACAGCCAACTTTATGGGGCAGCTGTGGAGGGAAGTGAACAAGTACGTGGAGCGGTCAAATTAAAAAATATGTCTGGCAAGTTCTCATGGTGCCGTCATGTTCCATGAAATTCACATTTTGTGCTAGTGGACAGCCAAGCCTGTAACCACGGATTTGCTTTAATCACTGGACAGCTCCCATGAGGCTGGACCCAGATTCCCACCCCTGTAATCTGCAGCATTTGATGAAAACAACTTGGATTGAATTAATCCAGGGCTAATAGGCAAAGCTTGCAGTCCGGTTTCCCCTAATTGTTGCCAAAGCAAGATGACATATTTACTGCCTACTCAAACTAATGATGTTCGAAGTGGATAAGGGGGGAAAGGAAAAACAAGTTTAACCTTCACTTCTAAAAGGGCTGGACAAACTTGCTAAACGGAGCACTATGTACCGCACATTCTTGTGAATAGATGGTAACCAAAATGCAGAGGCACCTGCATTTTAATGTCTGCAGACACTTTGAAAAGCAGGATCCTTGACTGACATGTGATTCATTAAAACTTTGATTTACCGCAAGAACAGTTCTATCTGTGCAGCCAAATTACTACTGGGCTGTATCAGACAAGTCTGCCAATCATTATTTCCAGTTATCCAAGAGTCTAGTTCTTCCGTTCTCCCTTACTCCTGGGAGCTGTACACCACTCTCCACACATTTTGTAACAGAATTGCGGGTGTCAATCCAGTTGCATCCTTACAAAGACCAAAATAATTTTTTTATCTCCAATGGATGTGAAAAAAAGTCAGCTGAGATCTCAATTTCACTGGACAGACAGACACACACAGACCACAAACTGTGGGAATTTATATCTTAAGCTCTGTTATCCTGAGCCGCAGCAGAGGATCAAGATTGAACTGGCAAAGACAACTGCAGCCCTCTATACCACAGCTGAGGCAGGTTGGAATCATGACCTGCTAGTGCTCACAATGCCTGTTCAGTTGATTAATGACTTTGGAGACACTGGTCCCCCAGTTCTCTGACAGCCAGAGTAACTCATTATGCCACTACTTTAGACTGTGCTAGTTGCACATGACAAAAGGAAAGTCCTGTGAGGTCATATTACTCAACTCCCTCAGGGGCTAATTCAACACTTCCCTTTTCATAGTGCCTCATTCAGTCCAATTACAAGCGCCCCAAGCAAAAAAGCTCACACTTTCCCTTCTGTGCAACCGACTGATCTCAGCTTATCAATCTCAAAGCAACCACCATCTATTCCAATCTCTTACCAAGCACAGCTTATAGGTTATGCCGTATGAACTGGGCTACATCTTTAACAAAAATAGCTACTCTCAATTTACAGACATTTAGGACAATTAACGACCAGTGAGAAAACTGTCCCACTGTTTAATTGCTCACGGAGTTAAATGCCTGCACTTTAGTACTTAAGCATCTCAAGATTCTGCTGCTCATCACAGCTGCAGCAAAGAATAGAATAGCAGAAAAGGGAGATTTTTATTCACCTTAACATTTAAAATCCTGAGAATCTGTGACTGGTACAAAGCATTCAAAAACATAAGGGACTTACACAAGCAGAGAAGTGATCTGCTCCAGAACTCAAATTTCTCCTAGTTCTCATCAGCCCTGCATAGGGATGCTTCTAAATAGGAGGTAAGAAACCTACAATTCCAAAACACCAGTTCACACTGCTCTCTTTAGCTTTTTGTCCAGAAGGAGTACTGGATATATATACAATAGATGCACATGCATTCCAAATCCATGTGACAGCTGAGATGAACACGTTCCTAGATTGTCTCTGAGCAGCCCAATTTCTTAGAAATGGTCTTAGCAATGATTCTCAAGACTGGCTGCAGAATCTCTCTTCACATTTAGTTTTGTCTTGCCTCCTTACTGCACAGTAGAAATCAGGACCTAAGAATCAAAGTGAAGTGTGGAAGAAAACGCATAACTTAGTTCACTCTACAAACACACGTAAACCTCATGTTTCACAGTGTCTGTTGAGACCAGTTTCTAATCCTAGAACTCAGACTCTACAGAATCACATTGTCTAAAACTTCTTTGGTTCTTGATGGCATTATTATCTCTCCAGATACTCAGTGGAGTCTTCTACCACACAGAGCAGTAGAAACTGAGTCTATGTAAGTCTATGTATTAATTCCCAAGATGTAATCCACTGCCATAGCTCATTTCATCCCCGAACATCAGTTTATAGTTTCTCTAGGGTTGTAAATGTGTGACTCATGGAATGCTTTCTGTAAATCGCTAGAATTACCCAGTTTAATGATGCTGTTTACTTCTTGCATTTAAGTCACATAAAAATATATGAACCTTAAAAAAGTATTTTCCAGAGTAAGTAACTACTTGGTTTTGATCATAACACAATTCAGCAACCATGAAAAAGAATTGCAAGGAATCCCTGCGTTTGAACGTGGGCAACACAAAACAGACACAATCTGGTTTTGTAGTACTTTACAAACCTTAATGGTATTTGTCATTTTACCTAATTTATTATAATCTGCAAATTCATTGTATTTCTGGGTTTCCCGCATTGTTTAGAAACCAGATCAAAAAACACTAAATACTCCCCTGCTCCCAACTTGTATCACTGTTTAATACTGCACCTAGCCTGAGTAAGAATCACTGACAACACTAGATTCTAAATGCCTCAATTTCTGCAACAGAGGCTTTGAAAGATGCCAAACATATTTCATTTACACCTCACATCTGTTGTTTCTGTTGTCTGGAGTAATTGCGAGTATTTTGTCTGGTACTAGTGCCGTACTCGTATTCCTCATGAGTCTTAATTAGTTCTATCCAATAGATTATTTGCTTTTACTCCTAGCTGACACCCTTTTACTTAGAATTTGCAATATTTTATTTACCAATTGGTAATCATCAGCATCATTCTCCTTCCTCTCTCATCTACTTAGTATTTCGCTTGCTGTTTTCAAACCATTTGGGGATTCCCTATGATTTTTTTTTCATGCTTTACAAAAATCCTGTGAGTGAAGTAATATATTTATTAGCTAATTCCGCCAAGACCTTGAGGCAACATGCAGTCCAGGCCTGCTGGTCTGTACTTAATTCAATCTTAAGTTATTTCTGTGTCTGCTTTTTCTTGTTGTTTCGCGTTTGCAAGATTGCCATCACTACACAGATATTAAACATAATTTTTCCTTTGTGTGTGTGCACTAAGACTAAACGTAAGCAGCTCAGTCATTTTGCAATCAATGTGGCTTTCAGTCCCCTTCTCTCTCATTAATGGACTTTCTCACAAACATTTCTTTTTCTCCAATGTATTTGTATCTCCCTCTCTAATCCTATTGACATTAGCTTATTCTGAGTTTTCTGTTGCCTTATCTTAGTAACAGCATGTTCCTGTCTGGTTTTCTTCTTTTCTAATTCCAGTGCTGGGGTTTGAGCTTGCAAGGGCGGAACGCAGTCCTTTTGTAAACTCTGTGTTTGAATGACCTCTTGTAAATTTACATTCTGCATCTGGTATATCACGCTTCTTATTCTAAAGTGTTTGTGACTGTTGTGGTTTTGTTTTAAAGCACTACAGGATTTCCTTCCCATATTCTAGGTTTAGTGTTAGTTATCCCCTCATTAGTTAAGAAACTTCTCATTAGGATTTCCTGCAAAATGCTTGAATAAAACCTGGTCTTGCTGTTGCAAGGTAAGTAAAAATGTATGCTCTCCTTCATACTCATCAAGAGTTTTAAAAGCTATATGAAACAGTTATTAACTTAGTTGACTCTGACCAATGAGAAATCAGAGTGCTCGAAGTCATATAATTGACCTAGTTAAGTCTTCTGGCCTCTCTGGAGCTAGACCTGTATCCACTGACTAAATGCTGCATTCCAGTTTGATTCTCTGGGAAGTGCAATGGTGAAAGGCAGCTGGGCACAGAAGAGATACATATGGCCTTTTCAGATCAGATGTCCATGTGAGTAATTCCAAATCTCCTATTTGATACAAGCTCATCCTTTTTCCCAGGAACACCATCAGCCAAGGCAAACAATTACTCTGTAGGAGGCTCTTGCTGCACCCAAGAGAAGCAGAGCTGTAGTTAAGCATCTTTACTACACCCAGCAAAAGACGAGACAGGGAGGTTATGGGGTACGTAGATCTGAGAGCAATACTTGTCTAGCGATGAGGATGGGGGAACTCCTTCATTAAACTTACCACATAATCGTACTTGTGCTTCAGGTTCCAGCGACAGATGGGACACTGGCCAGACGGGTTTGGAGGAGGTGGTGCTTCAGCATCCTCTGTAATTCTCCCTTCAATCTAGGAAACAGTTCAAAGGATGCCATGATCAGGCCGGGCTTACAGCTCTACCTGCACCTGTGACTCAAGGAGTACTTTTCATTAAGTCCACAATACATTGACCAGTTCTGCGTGGATATAAGTGGAACAGTGTCTGCATCATTCAACTCACTTTTATATACATATATCAAACCTTTTGGTATGTCTATGCCACAGACTATGGGGAGAAGGACAAATTCAAAGGGCATGGAAAACCCTTTGGCAAATTCTTGTGTATGTTTTACTAAGTGTAAACTAGTTGACAGTCAGTGTGAAGTTCTCACATTCGCCTGAATTCCATTTATTGCAGTACTCTTTTGAACCACAATGCCTTGAAACTGTAAAGGTCCTTTAGCCAAAAGCTTTAAAATAACTTTTTTTCTGGGAATATGAGAATGCCACAGAATAGCAGATGCATGTTATAGTCGAAAACATGCAGGGGCTTGCTGGATTATAAATCACCAGCAGGGAAAACTTTGAGCAAAATTTAAAATGTAAGAAAGGATCATTAGGAAATGTCTGTGTGGCTTGTGGATTTCTTTTATAATACCAATATTTTCTTCAGTTTAATTCTCTGAACAATTCTTTTATGAGATTATAAAATGATCTTTTCTACATCACTATAAAGTGGTGGCATCTAATACTCAAGTTTTCTCACAAGAAACATGCAAAGAGATGTAGGAGGTGTATAAAGGAAGAACTTGACAAATTTGTTTCCTAAACGTAGATGTGTTAGAAATACAAAGTCCATCTACATGTGCACTTGTTTTTTTTTTTTTTTTTTTTGAGGACTTACTAATAGAAGCAAGAGCTATCTCAAATTGCACCCAAATGAACAAAAGAGACAATAAAACTAAGCCATTTTTTCTCCAAGGTATTTTGGAATTTCCTCTGGTCAAATTAGGATGACAACTAGATTCTGAACACCAGCTGGCAGCCTCAAAGAGCGCAAGCACCAGAGAGTTTGAAAAGAAACCCTGGGTGGAATGCAAGGTTACTTTTAAGAAACCATCAGGTTCTGTGCCTGAAAACCTGGGAAGAGAAACGCATGACCTTTTCTCTAAGTGTGCACAGGAAGCTGGCATCCAGCTGAACTCACAGAACTATTTCATACCCCCGATTTCTGCCTTTCTGATGATAAAATGGAAACAGGTAAGTTACTTGTAGTTTAGGCATCTCGGTACCTCAAATAGACAGAATTGTCAATTTTTAAGTAAGATTCCTCCCCCTACAAGTACAACAGCCAGTTTTATGAAAACAAATACTTAACTATGAATATAGGACGTAGGCCAGTATCTAATTTTCTACTAATCAGTAAAGTTATTTTCAAGGAAGCCGGTGTATCTAGTCTGGATTCTTGCCAGTCTGGCTTCAGACTGTACTGTGACTGTAATTCCATCTTGGAAATGAATAAAGATTCAGAATGCTATGTCAGCATCAATTTTTCTTGAGATAAATTTCAGTGTACAGGTTTTAGCAATTATTCTCCAACTGCTGAGGACTTCCATACTGTTAATCCACTCAGTTGCTATTTTTCTCTTAAACAACTACGAGGGAGTGTAGGGGCTGTACATTCTCAGTGTGCTGGTGAAATATATATTTCTCTGGGATTTATTCATCTGGTTCACATCAAACACTTCCTTCAATACTGATTAAAAATGAGGACACACAAGTTGAGCAGAGAAAGATGGATTCAGGGAAGTCTGATGTAGAATTGGCAGGACAAATGGATCGACCAATGGATGCACTGAGAAACATATGAACCCTTTGGTTTGTCATTTTACACCATTTTTGACAACATTTTCCTCATCTAGGGGCACTGATGGATTCCAGATTGATGCTAGGATGTTACACAGCAAATATATCCAGATCTCCAGGAAGAGTTATTTTCATAAGGCGCTCTGCTAATGTGATGCTTACTTTTTTTCACTTCAAGCCTCAGTTAATGTTTTGGACTTTTGAGATTATAATTTACATCCCCTTTGAAACCAACTGAGTGCAAAATACAGCAATCCACCGAGTGTGTTTTGTTGGTGTGCACACTCTCCTCTCATTTTGGTTCAAACAACTTCAGGTTTCTGGGCAAAGATTAGTAGTTTAGCACTTGGAGGCAAGAAATAGATACTTTCCATCATACCTACTGCCACACATTAAACTTATTTTTTGTTGACAGTCTTATGACATCTTGCTAACTACCGTGTATTTTAGATATGTAATATAAAATAGAGTAAGTAATCTGCTCCATGCAGGTTTCAGACATGACAATGTCCACTAACACAAATACAACAAAACGTTCAACAAAATATATTTCTGACAAAAATACTTAGACTTTCAAAGGCATAAACAAGCAGGTTTTTTCTGTTTCATTAGCAAGCAAAAAAAAAGTCCATCCCCTTCTTATTATTTATGTATATATAGATTAACATTTAGGTGCACTGTCTTCTATCTACTCCCAAATTCCTCCTCCCCTCTCCTCATCTTATTTAAATATTTCAAAATATCTGTGTTACCTCTCTCCAGCCAAGGCATATATTGCTACTGCCATATGCAGTGTGAGCAGAATAATGCAATCTCCTTTCCCCTTCAGTAATTTCAGTGCTTCTTCTAAAAAAAGACAATTATCTTGATAAAAGTACAACAGATTAGATGGTACTAACTAGGCAAAATTCTAATTCAACTGCTTTAATCTTTTCCTTCCTGTCTTAAACTGTAGCTGAGAAGATGCTCTTCTTTATCAGTTACTTCTGTTTTATTTTCAGGAGCTTTTTTCCTTTAGTATTTAAGATCTTCCTTTGAAAACACCCCTTCCACTTACATTTTTTTTTTACCACGTGTGTTGTAAGATGCAAGCTTTGTGTCACCTGAAGTCAGTATGGCACACACTGTGGTTAACAAACAAAACAGAGATCAAAGGCAAGCGATGTGTGTGGCATGCAGCCGGTACAGACACATCCTGCAATGCCACATCGCACTGCCAGTGCAGGATGAAGCGACAAAGCCACTGGCAAACCTCCCTCGCGCCTGTCCACACTCAAGACGAAGCTAAATTTCACCAGTTTAGGAAACGAAGCCGTCGGAAGAAAGGCCTCTAGTATTTTGGATCCTGAATGCCTCTGGGCAGGGATTCCGGCTCTACCCCGGGTGCGGCGGGGGGTTTGGTGCTCATGAGCGGCTCTGACTGGAGGCACCTGTCACCGGCAATAGGGTGATCATCCTGTCCTCCAGCAGCCAAACCCTCCGCTGCTTACCTGTACTCGCAACAAACTCCTGCCTTAGTTCTGCCTTCACACCCTCAGAGGTCTTTCAAGTAGAAAAATGTCCCTATTTTTCCTTTACTTGTTGTGGGGTAGGGCACGGAAACACGCATGGTTGAAGGCTGAAGGAAGGAGAAGCAGTGTCAAAGGCAGCGACCAAGGAAAAGGGCTGCAGGGACTTACTGTGGTCGTGTTGCCTTCAGTCACCTCCACGACTGCAAAAGAAAAAAGAGATGGGAAGCCAGAATAAGACTCAGGCAGCCACTTTGGGAGGCGGGAGGAGAGGGCGAATTACAGTGACCGCAACCATCTCTCCGAGAGAGAGGCGAGGCAACGGGGCGCGGGGCCGTGCGGAGCCCCCTCCGGACTCACCCTCGCGGAGGGCTCGGGCCGGCGGCGCGGCCCAGCCGCTCCCCAGGAACCCGGAGAGGATCCGCCGCAGCCCCCCGCGCAGCAGGCTGGGCGCCGCCATCTTGCCGGGGCCGGCACTGCCGTCACGCCGCTTCCGCCGGCGGGGGGGCGGTGCTGCCGCCGCCATTTCGGGGCGCGTCCTCCCCGCCCCGGCGTCCGAGGGGCAGAACTGGGAGGGGAGGTGTGTCTTCTGCTGCCCAGAGTCTTCTCCGCGGGGTGGTACTCCTCATTGTTTTCGTTTATTTCTTTTAAGTTTATTGTGGTTGGTACTGGGTTCGGGCTTTCCTGGGTTTTTTTGTTTGGTTTGTTCGTTTGTTTGGGGCTTGGGGGTGGGTTTTTTTGGCGGTTGTATCACCTTGGGATCACAGCATCACAGATTCGGCTAGGTTGGAAAAGACCTCTGAGGTCATCGAGTCCAGCCCATGACCGAACACCACCATGGGAACTAGACCATGGCACTGAGTGCCACATCCAGTCTTTCGTTGAACACCTCCGGGGATGGTGACTCCACCACCTCCCTGGGCTGTCCATTCCAATGTCTAATCACCTTTTCTATGGAGAAATTCCTCCTGATGTCCAACCTGAGCCTCCCCTGGCACAGCATGAGGCTGTGTCCTCTTGTCCTGTCGCTGGCTGCCTGAGAGAGGAGGCCGATCCCCACCTGGCTACAGCCTCCTTTCAGGGAGCTGTAGAGAGTGACAAGGTCTGCCCTGAGCCTCCTCCGGGCTCAACACCCCCAGCTCCCTCAGCCATTCCTCACAGGACTTGTGCTCCAGACCCTTCACCAGCTCTGTTGCCCTTCTCTGGACGCACTCCAGCACCTCAATGTCCTTCTTGCAGTGAGGGGCCCAGAACTGGACACAGCACTCAAGGTGTGGCCTCGCCAGTGCTGAGTACAGGAGGACAATCCCTGCCCTGGTCCTGCTGGCCACACTGTTGCTGATACAGGCCAGGTGCCATCGGCCTTCTTGGCCACACTGGCTCCTGTTCAGGAGGATGGAGGTAAGTCTAGATATAGTGATGCCTTTGTGTTGTGGAAGCCTGAGCTACACTCCTGCCACAGCTCCTGAATCTCTTAGCTCTCCAGTGAGGGAAGGCTGAGAGGTGGTTTTGCTTGAACTATATGGCTCCTCTGTTTGGATGGGCTCTGGAGTGGCTGCTGCATCAAGGCGGGTTTCAGGCCAGCTGTGGGATTTGGGGAAGGGGTTTGTCTCAAATCATCATTACCACATCTATGTTCCAGGGATCCTGAGGTTCCTGTGTGTTCCTGTGTTTGTGCACTTCAGCAGATGACAAGTTGAAATAGCGTGTTGCCATGCTGTAACTCTTGTAAACATTCAGTCTAGTTTAAACACTTTCCATTTTTGTTTTGATATCACTTGCCTTTGACAGTTTGAAGGCTGCTGAGAGGTCCCTTTTCCCATCATCTTTCTTAGCATGCCTTATCTCTTGACTTCTTACACCTGCCTTTGGTGGACGGTAGCCTAGAGGTGCCTGCTTATACCCACATGGTCCTCTGGGATTTCAGATACCAACAAACAATTCGTCTTAGATGGTAGTGCTGCATCGTTGTGAAGAGCGTACTTGAGTTGAACTGTACTTGAGAGCAAAGGTCATTCATGGAGTTTCTCCAAGTGCTTGTTTGTTTTCTGTCATTTCAACTCTTTAAAAAAAATCCAGTAAGTGAAAACTAACAGAGTAAATTAAAATCACTTGTGAGTCATGCACACTGGTGGACATTCATGCCATTCTGTTTCATAAGTGGTCAACAGTGCTCATCCAAGATGTTCTGTATGTTTTTCTGAGTTTGTATCTAAAATGTGGTGCAAAATGTAAACTGCAAAATAAATGTAAAATTTATTGTAAAATACGATTTGATCTTCCTGTCACAGGAGGTCTTCCATCTCCTTGCTCTTGTGTGCTACACTTGCTTCTTGTTACAATCTACTTTGCAAATCTCTTTCTGTTGCAAGTCTAAGCACTCAACTCTGGGACTTTCCAAAGAAGTGGGAATGAAGGCAGGGCTTCTGTCCAGACTCTTGTGAAGCATAACAACAAGGTAGATGTCTTCCAGTTTCTGAGGAACAAATCTCCTTTTAGAAATGTTTTATAAATAGGAAAATTAGGTTTTACAATTTTAAAAAATGCAACAAGTTGCCCTTCCTTGTCCCAGTTTTTGTACAAATTGTCCCTCCGTCTATAAGCCACCCAGAGCATTATCTCATTTCCTCTGGGTTTGTGAAGGCTGGGGAAACAGTAGGAATAAGAGTATCAAGCCTTAAAGCATGATTCCATCGCAGCCTTTCTGATACAATCGCTGTTTACTTTGTTAGAGCACGCATGTGAAAGCAGGGCCATCCCATTTATTCAGAGAACAAATTGAGTAAGAAGGCTTGCCGGAAGAGATCTCTTCCTCTCTCGCTGGTTTATGCTATATAATGATTTCTAGAAGCAGGGTGATCTTCAACTTGTCCAAAAGCTTAAACATAAGAGCCAAACAAAATATTTACTGCCATCCAGTCTGGGAATTATTTCCTTATGAGGAGAAGGAACATTGCTGGGCACAATGGTGTAGTGATGTCACATTTTTATGAGTTGGTTGTTTTTTTTTTTCTTTATAAAGTGAGTTTTATCCTAGGGGAAGAAACAACCTAACAGAAGAGTTTATTCAATGGCTTAAAATAAATGCAATTTCTTCTGCTGGCTTTCTTTCTTCTTGTGATTGGGAAAACTAAAGGGATGGCTCTCTTTATGGGATGGAAACCAACAGCTGATAAGCACAGCTCACCATGGTAAAGATGTGTAGACAGAGGATTAGTGGCTGTTCAAAAATTTCTCCATGTCATGGGACTTTTGAAGCAGATACTTAAGCAGTAGTGTGGCTTTTGGTCAGACAGAAAGAGACCAGCAACATGGTCATAGTTCAAATACAGTAAGTACTCCACTTGCTTGCCTAGCTTTCAAACAAATGTTGTCTCTAAAGGAGTTTAAGTGACAAATAATTTAATGCAAAGAAGGAAGATTGTTGCTTTCTTAAAAACCTGCACTCTTGGGTTGAGCGATTTGTCTCTTCTCCCAAGATGTTTTTGGGGTTTTCTTTGTCTTGTGCGTATTTTCTACGACTGTTAGCAGTGCAGACCATCGAGTCCCAAGGAGACAAACAAAGCATGTGCCAATTTGAGTTGAAGCCCATGATCTCTTTCCAAATTTGGAAATTTGACATATTTCTGATTTCTTGCAGATAATTTTTGAATGTGTTTATTTCATCAAGCCCTTGTGTTCAACGAAGAAGAAATAGAGCCCTGAATACTATGTCCCTGTACATGAGAAAAAAGAGAGAAAGAAATTTTCTTTCTGTAAGCTGTTTCAGCCATGGTCTGTGATTTGTCAGCACTGTGGTGGGTCATCCAGTTTGGATAGAACTGGACGTTTCCAAGGAGCAGAACAGGATGTCACTGGCCGTTGAAGAATTAGTCCTTTCCCTTTTGAATAAAAATTAAACCTGTGCTCCCAAATATGGGTCCGGTCAGGAGCAAGAAAGTATTGTATTTTAGCTGAGAAACTTATGCCCTAATTGCTCATGGCCTCCAGAGATTTTATGGGACTGTTCTCAAAGAAATTGTATTCTCTTGTTCGAACTGCTTTGGGATTACACAATGTAGATGTTCTGTAAGGCTCCATTTTTCTTTTCATACTAAGTGTGTTATGTTCTTGTCTGAAAATGGACTATGTTTTGCTATTTTTCTTGTTTCTTGTAATGTATTAGTGTATCTGCTTCCATCTACAAAGAAACTTTTCTGGTGCTGTGAGCCTTTTCTGGTCTGCTGGATGTTAATGGATGACATGTATATCTGCTCCAGAGCCTTACCCATGCAAATAGCTTCTGAAGGCTGAGGCTGTTCCAACCAAACATGATTAAAAGTCATAGGAATCAAGATGGAAAAAGCTATTAGGTCAAGTAGTTCCCACACGCACCCCCAGGACCAGTGCAGGTTTGTTTCCAATGGTACATTCTTGGTGCTTTCCAGAAGGGGTCAGTGCAGGTCAACGCTCGCTTTGCATCCAACAGCCCTTCCCCCTTCTTGAAAAGTTAGGAAACGTGAATCTGGTTACAAGTAGATTGCAAAACATCTAGAATTTATGTTTTAGTCTATAATTTTGTGTTGGGTGATCAAAAGCAGAAGTGTGTTCAAATCCAACAATTGATCATCCAAGATTTTAAATGAGGAAAATTAGTGAGCTCTTCAAAATTACTTGTTAGATATGCACATGAATTAGATGTTACAGATCCTGAGAACTGTTCTGGGGATGCTCAGCTGTAATGAGAGGGACACAGATTCACAAGTCTGTCCTGTTGGGACGTCCGTACTTAGAAAGCACATATTACTGTAATATTTTATAGTTACATAAACGAAAGTCTGGATAATTCAAATTTCTGACCATAAAAGACAAAAGTGACAAAAGCTCTCTTTAACTCTAAATAAGAGAAGAGAATAACAATCATCCTGCACCAAAATACAATTCGTCCTACTCAATCACTGAGATACAGGAATGTCCTTCAAGATTGTCCAGTGACGTAAGTCCTTTAGGGCATGGAGGCTCCTGCAGGGTTCATCACATGTGAAGCAGGTGTCTGGTCAAGAGTGGCCACATCTCGTCAAGGCCGGCCCATTCCACACCACAACAGTGTACCCCAAATGCCTGTGTCCATAAAGAAGTGACAGCTGGCTTCTGAAACTGACTTTAGAGGGTGGAGGAGAATGACACTGGGACAAAAATTAATAATTGGAAGTGTGAAGGGGGATGGAAAGGTGGCTGGAGAAGTTAAGAGGGAAATGCTGCAAAGAGAGCAGAGAGATGGCACTCAGAAGAATGAGTGACTCACTTGAATATAACTTGTTTATATTTTTAAGGTTTTCTTATTTTCCCAGTGGATATGGCTATTTTTCAAAGTAAAATAACCAAGGAATAATTTCATTACGTTTCCTTCCAAGATTTCAAGCTAAGTGTAAACAAGAAAAATCCAGTGGGAAAATTAATCCAACTTCCTTTTGCGAGAGCATTTCAGTTCTGTTTCTCCCCCCACCACAGTCCTTATATATTTTTGCTGCTACTGTTCTTATACCCAGTGTCTGTGGCATTGCTGACACCAGCTGAAATACTTCAGTGATGGCATTTATTAGACGGAGAAGACTTTGGGATCACTCAAAATCACTTCTGATACAGAAATGATAAGTTCTGAGCTTTTCAATGTTTAAAAAATACTGAAAACTTTTGATGCTTTGGGAATGTTCCATATGGGCAAGTCAAAATGATGGAAAACAACTGAACCACTTGCACTGGATTTGATCTCTGGCAACTAATATTTGGGCTGCATGGGAGAATCATAAGGAACAAAAACTCTGTAACGACACCATGGCAATCAGACCAGCAAACTTCCAAAGCTTTAATTTTTCCAGATGTTAAGTGCCTTGATTTTCCAACCCAGGTGAAGGAGGGATTTCAGAAAAACAGGCAATAAAAAACCATTAAATTTGTAAGGGTTGGCTGGCATAAAGACCACTGCATTGTTGAGTGTTCAGATACCAGTGTGCTGAAACACAAGCAGTGTTAATTTGCATTAAATGAAATCAGAGGCTTTATCTGAGACATAAATCAAGATACATTTTATAAGTTTTAAAATACATTTGTATGTTTTTGTAATAAAAATGTTGCTTCTTCAGATGTTTCCAGTCTGCGCTGTAACAAATACTGCATCTGCCTTCTACAATTAGACATGCTTGTAAATGGCCAGGATGAGCAGGAGGAGACCGGAGTCCTCTGGTTCATTCACATTAGGAGAGCCCTGGGGTGGTCTTTCACTGGGGAGTCATGGAAGCCTGAAGCCAGCTGTCGGTGTCAGTGTTCTGTGCTGTTGGCTGCAGCACATAGAGCCTTGACTCAGTTTCTCTCTTGTTGCCACCAAAGCTTGAGATTTATTGGAGAGGCCTTGGGACAACATACTTTGTGAAAAGAGTAGGGGCTGTGTCATAACGATGAACTTTTCAATCCTCTTCTTGCTCATCTTCCCATATTTCACTCCATGAGATTGGAGTGGGGGAAGCCCCGTGCTGTGCTCTGATGTTGGACCATGATGGGACGTGATGGGGAGATCTCCAGCAGGGTTTTACTCTTATGGCTCCTCCAGCCAGATGGCTTCAATCTACTGACCAATTCTCTGTGCTTTGTGTGAGGTCTGTATGCAATTTAAATGGAGCCTGTTCTCAGCTAGTTTTGCCTTTTCTTTGCCCCCCTCCCCCACATGCACATATATTCCCAACTGACCCCTTTCATGCTTCTCCTTTTCTTTAGCCATTCAGGGAAATTGTGCTGGCACCATATAACAAATATATCAGCTGGATTCACCTCAAAGTCCTTTACTTTTGGAGACTTTAAGTCATCTAACTCCTCCGAATATTTCTGAGAAGAGTGCTCACTTAGCCAACTGTGCTGTTGATGTAGTTCTCAGAGTGGTATTTCTTTCTAATGCTGCTGTTTTCCAGCTGCGTAGAAATTTTTAGAACATGGCACTTCTTGTACACACCCATATGTGCTACCACACTGAGTCTCAGCAGATTTGTCTAATCCACAGAGAACTGTTACCTGAACCTTGATTTATCTTTGCATTCTGCAAATCTGGAAAGAATGCATTTGCTTTCTAGGTTTTTGGTTTTTTTTTTAATTTTTCCAGTATTGTTCAGTAGGAAAAGCCTCAGATATTGCAGCAAATAAAAGCAGGGAATGCTCTTCTCACTGCATTTTTATCACTTACCATCAAAATTGCACTGAGTAGTAGACAATAGGAGACAGTCTTATTAGACAGTCTTCTAAAGAGAAGACAATAGAGGAGTGATAACAGTGCAAGACAGTAGGACATCTCTGTTTGTTTTGTTTCAGTCATCATCCAGCTTGCTTCCTGGACTGGTATGTTGGAAAAACAGTTAGATGGGATGGAGTGATGATCAGTGGTCCATTAAAATCGGTTTTACTTCATCCCTAACTGTATGTGCTTTCTGCTTTGCAATCTGTTGCATTGCATTTTTAGTGAATTCTTTACTTTTATTAATCATCGACCTGGAAGAGACTTGAAAGCTGCTGGAAAACGATAATGATGTCCTTCTTGCCATCAGGTGAAAACACAATATGATCTTGCATTTCCCTATGTCTTCCAGGGTGGATGGCTGGATTCCTGACGTATTTGGAGACAGATAAGGGAAAAGAGAATTTCCAAAAGAGTACTTTTATGACACTTTCCAAATCTCCTGGTACATTGGACTGTAGGGTCTACATGGGTCATGTTGTGCAGCTCAAAGAGCTGTTCCACTGATGAGGATTCCCAAAGTGTATTGTGATGTGGTGCTTTTCATTTAATGTGTCAGTTTGTTTTTGGGAAAGACATTCTGGGCCTGTTTGTATGAGTTATAATGACAACCAATTCCCATTTTGGCATCCGATACATGGAAATAAAATCCCCTCCTGGCCCCAAAGATGCTTGTTTCTGGTACCCTACAGATCCAGTATATAACTAAGGACTCTGGTTGTCTGTATGTGTGTGTGTGTGTGTGTATTTCCCCAAACAACAAAACAAAACTATTAACTGTAATCTCACTGAGTGCATCAGAGAAGAATATGAGTTTGGCGTGCAACAAGAAAGCTGAGGCAGTGCTCAGCAAAGATGAAAGTGAGACACTGATGGCCATAGTTTAATTAGGTTTTCATAAAACATGCTGTTCTTCACAATTTGGCTAGCACTTGATAGTTTCTTTTTATGAGTCTGGCAAGACAGTGAAACTTCAAACCATTTGCTTTGCAACTGGAAAAATGAACCAGAGAGATACTCAGAAGAGCACTAGGACTTTTTGTCTCTTGCATTAAGAAGAAGCAATTCAGCAGCAAGGGAATGAGAGCCTCCTGCAAACATACAAGCACAGTTTAGCAGTAAATCAGCTCAGCTGCAGTCCTTACCACATGATTCTCTGTAGTTGCCACTGGGGAGAATTCTGCTCATCTCCAGACAAGATTGTGACTTGAGTTAATATTTATTTCCGTTTTTACAGATGTGCTGTCCAGTGATGGATGGGGTGTGTTAACCTTCTACTTTTTCACACCTGGTCCACACCTGTTTGGGATCTCATTCCCTGTCCTACTGGGCAGCAGCTCTTGAACTTTGTTGGATCCTGGATCTCAGGCCAGCTGAGGGTGATGAACAGCTTTGAAACTCTTGGCCAGAGGGCTTTTTGTTTTTAAAGTCAGAGAGGTTGGTAGGTTTTGTTTTGTTCTTGACTGAATATTCATTCTCATGACAAAAACATTTCACAATAAGCTGTTTCCATTTGACAGCTCCTTGGCAGTACATGTGTGAAATAAGTTGGGGTTTTTGTAGTCCAGTTCCTAGTGAGTGAGAATATCCCTTTCTCTAAAAGGCCTTGGACTTTCATTGCACTCATTGATAGTTTATTCAAAAAAGTTGTGGACTAAACGTTACTCAGAGTCTAAACTCACGAGGGAGCATAGAAGTTGATCCTCCAGGACACTGTGAAGACCCTTGTCTTGCCTGTGCAGCTCCTTTTGAGTTAAGAAGAGGACTTTGGTCTCCAGGGCTGTGGATTCAATAGCATGAAATTCAATACAAAAATTTTAAAATAAAAAACAAATGGTATTGTTTTGAATCCTTTTATAGCATGTTTTTTTTTCATTTGCACTGCATGAGCTTTAAATATTACTATGTGAGCACTAGCCAAATTTAGGTTGACCAAGACTAGAGAGGAGTTCAGAGAGACCCAGCTAAACTTAGTGAAGAGGAGGCTCCATGGCAAATGAAGTTCCTTGTAGAGTGCCAGGAGACAGTGCATGATCTGGGAGAAAACTCATTTGTTCAGACATCTTGAATTGCTCTGATTTAATTCTGTTGGTTTAGGAAAAGGCCTGAGCAGCACTACTCAGTGCACTTACAGTATGACTGTTTACTTGGTTGGGCAGTGTGTGAATGGCAAGTATGTGGAGAACCACTGTAGTTATTAACAACATAATTGAAAGCCAGAATAAACATGATGTTTCAGGCTTTTAAGCTATTGTCAGTTCAAATTTAGATGGTGGACAGGCTACTAAGAGGATTTTAAACCCTCTCCTGTCTAGTCTAGTAGCTTTTTCAGGAGGTAAAATACTGAACTATGGAGACCTTGGGACTGATACAGCAGAGCAACTCCCATGCTCCACATCTGCTGGTTTCCATCTGTATGGGCTAAAGAAGGTGGTGAATTGGGACTGAAGTGCATGGAAGGAGCTGTGCTATGAATGAGGGTCAAGAACAGTTGGGATTTTGTGAGCGAAGGCAAAGTGTGAGGCAGAGATGGGTTGTGGGATCCCAGAGCTGAGCTGTGTTTGATTTGTGAGTAGACCAGCATGTCAGTGGTCACACTGAGGGCTATTGATCAAGGCTCAAAGACAACTACTGGGCAATATGTTGTGGTCCCAGGGCTGGAATAGTAGGGAGAGCTGCAGATCAGCAGAGCTTGTTGTGGTGACACCAGGGAACAACAGAGAGAGGAGGGGAGTTGCCAGTCAGGAATGAGAGATGTTGGCAGAGCTCAGTATTTGGACTAACTGGTTAGTGCTAAGGTGCTTTATTCTTCCTTGGATGCCATTATGTGTCAGTTTTTCCAGGTTGGGGTTTTTTTTGCAATTTTCCTTTAAAAATCTGAATCCCCTTGAGCAGCAGGTGATCTTGACTATAATGTAGAGGAATAAGCTTGGGAAAGTTTTCTTAAAAGAGAGTGGGTTATAAAAACAACCCTCTCTGCATGGCTTGAACCTGTCAGCGTGACGCTGCCGATGCTGCAGCTGGAGGGGAACGCGACAGGCTCCACAGCCCTGAAACAGAGCAGCCCACACAGCCTGCAAATGTTATGGGCCCGACGTGATTTGGGGGAGGTGTGCCTGCTTTGCCAGGTGGGCCATGCATGGAAGTCAGATGCTTAAGTAGCTGTAAGCTTCTAATTAAAGCAATAATTTTGAATCACAGTTCTGCCAAGAGTTTGTGAGGGGTGAGGAAAGTGCCTGAAAGTCGTGTTGGGCTCATCTCCAAAGTACAGGGTGCTTTTGAGTGTCTGCTTTGGGCCTAATCTTTTGGGCCCTTGCAAGATGAAAGAACTCTTTGTAATGATAGTTCTCTCTGCAAGTAGCTGCAGCATGCAGTTGTGCTGGTGTCCAGGCCTGTGGCAATCAAGTAAAGCTAGAAAGAAAGCGGCCAAGGGCTGGGAAGGTTTGTGTCTCTGTGGCATGGGATGCTGGTCTGCCCAGGATATCTTGGTGTCCGGCTCAGAGGCAGTAGCCCTAGAGCAGGGGTTGCTGCAAGCAATTTCGTCCAGACAAATTGACTCTGTTTGTTCCTGTTGGCTTTGTTCCTGTCTCCTTTGTGTTCCAGAAAGGGAGAGTTTACCCTCTGCAAATGCAAGGCTTACACACAATTTTCCTGGAGCTCAGTCAGTCAGCCAAATCAGCAGGAGCTTTTTGGAAATGACAGGAGGTCAGTTTTGATCTGGTGGGAACTTTACTAAACCAGTATTGGTCAGGAGTCACTTTCATTAGACCAAATCAGTAGGAACTGCAGAGAGCTGGCTGAGAAGGTGCAATTCCTGGTGAGGAGCTCTTGGATGAAAATCACCTCCTAGATGAAGGAGTCAGGGCCGTGCTGAGTTATTTGCTGCTAGGAGGGTCTTTATTCTCAACCAGCTTAGTCTCTTCAAGTTTTTTTTTCAACTTTCCTCATTGTATACTAAGACCCTTTCCAAATTGTATATTAAAGACCCCTTCCAATAGCAATGGCCTTACAGCTGTTGTGTAAGGAGTATCAGAAGTTACTATGCCCTCTGTGGGTGCCCAGAGGCCAGGCTGGAACCTTCTCTGCTCCTAGCTGCTGTCTCAATCCCACTGTGTGGTCCTCACTCCAGTTGTGTGGAGGCTTCTCTTGATCTTCAGAGATACTGCAGGAAACTGTTTGCTCTCACTGTCCTCAGAGCCATCCATTTGGAGAGGAGGTGTTGTAGCCTAGCATGACATGCCAGTGTAGGTAGAGCTATCCTGTGGAATATTCAGCATGCCATGTCTCTAGCCTTGCAGCAGCATATGGGAGCATGCCCTGGTGTCTGTTGGTTGAGGTAGCTCATCCTTTCTCCCAGGATTATTCTGCATTCTGTTTTCTGGGGTGTTACATTCTGATGATGGCACAAATTTTCTCAGGGTGCTTCTAGGTTGTCCTGCTTCTCATGCCTCATCTGATCCATGTTCTTAGGTGACTAGCTGGAGACACAGATCACCTTGGCCTCAATTCTCTGCTTTGCTACAGACTTTCGGTGTGACCTTGACAAGTCATGAGGTGATTTTTCCAACATGTTTTTCTTGTGAGCTATTAAGGAATACATTTTTAGAAGCAGAAGTCAAACTCCAAGAGAATAGCAAGAATGAACTTTTGCATGCTGGCCATTCGTGAAGTAGAGAGTACCTACATGTGGTCTGTGTGTTTTTACTTGAGGAATAAGAAGTTAATTACCCTATGATCAGGAGCATAGCAACATTGGCAGAGCCACCTAGAGGGAATATGGCCTGCACATCTAGAAGCTGGACTGGGCATCATTTACTGCCTCCTTTTCCCAGCCTTGGGCCATTTCCTTGTTTATCCAGTGACAAAAATGAGGACAGTATAGGGTTGCATCAGTTTGAAGACATCTACATGAGGGATTTTGCTGTCACAGTTATATGAGCAGCCCTCTTTGGCTGAATGAGCTTTGCAGTGTGGGACAAGCCTTAGTCTTTTGAGTTCCTCGGGGACTTAACCATGATTGGGACATAATTGTGCCTCTCTTTCCTGTAGGTCTGTATGAAGATGAGCACATTAAAATTAAGAGTTGCACAAGCTGTAGCTGTAGGGACCACTGAAAAACTTTGAGAGGTACAGTATCATTCAACCAAGACTTCATGAAATGTACAGTTCATAAGATGACTTGAAACATGTGCACTTGATAAGTGGAAGTGAAAACAGGCAGAAGGTGGAAAGGTAGATCAGTTCAAACATTTCCCTAATTATAAATATCCTTTGCAATGCTACTAAGACACTTATGTTTATGTACAAGGAAGGAAAATGTAAAACAGAAGAGCATGAAGGTGATCTGTTTACTTTTACCTACTCACCTGGCTTTCACAGTGTTTTGGTTGTTGGTGCTCAATCTTGTCTCTCAAACAGAGTAAAATCATTGAGTTGGGGATTATCAAGGGGCAAGTGTGGATAATGGCACTTTACGGCAAATTTGAGGCCTTTCAGCTAATCTTTATTAGTCTCTGCTACAGGGCCAGTAGTTCTGAGACTTAGTAAGCAATTGGTTTTCTTTCAAAATAAAATTGTGAAATGTATCCAGCTTTATGCTTGAAAGCTACTGCTGGTGGAATTTCTGTGACCGGATCCATTCCTCCACAGACCAGACTCTGTTACAGGAGCTTTTTTCAGCATGGTCTGTAAAAGCAGCTCTTTCTCTTGGCCTGAAAACTGATGGTCCAACTGACCTACCACTTTTGGCTTCAGGGAAAGGCCCTGATCCCACTGGTTTCAGAAAATAAAAACATTCCTTGTGGCTGCTTCCTAAAGTCAGCATTTCACATCAGTGCATACTTGGCCTTTATATTTTCAAAGCTTTTTTTTTTCCCCTTCCAGATACTTGGGAACAGGAGGTTCAGAATGTTTGGTGATGCAAGAGCAGGGTGATGCCAGGGGCTGTATTGCTGGCAGCATAGAGTAAACACCCTTGACTTACAAGCTGGTGCCAAATGAAGTTCTTAGAAAGCCATAGAAAGACTACCTGGAAAATCAACAAAGGTGTAACATGCAAATCAGCTGCCTTCCTTTTTTGTAGCTCTCAAAACAAATCCTTCTTCTGCAAGGTGGTTTGGGCATTTTAGGGAGTGGTAAGTGAACCACACCTCTTCCTCCAAATTCTTCTCACTGACCCGCCACTAGGCCTTAATTCTGCCAAGGAAAAATCTTTTAAAGTTCAATGTCAACAGACAAGTGTTGTCTGTTCTCTGTAGGGACAACATGTATCTGAGTGATCTAAAAATATCATTCAGTGTTGAGAACTAGAGAATCTGTGTTCTTTGTAGGGACCCAAGTTACACAGAGTAAGTAAAATACAAAAATTATTAGTTTTGTCCAATAATTAATTGCTGGTAACATGTGAGGACAGTTTTCAGAAAAGACCAGTTTTCATTGGTTTCCTGAATTATCTGTCTGTCCACCTCCCTACCTACCTACCTCTACTGGACATGCATGAGATTATGGTGAAGAATACAGACCTGAGTTAGATTTTGAGTTAGATTCTTTGCATATCAGTTATGCCATGCACAGACAGCTGGGGGAGATCAGGAAGCCAAATGCAACTTTCTTGTCATATGGGACAATCACAGAGTGAGTGAGTATGCTATGGGCAGTTTTCTCTTATACTACTGATGGTTAAACTCCATGGACTCTTGATCTGATGAAGAATCATATAATAAAACAGAATTCTGTCAAGATTTATGCCCTGTTAAAGCATCTCTTCCACTGAGAACCTCTTCACTGTCCCTTTACGCTCAGAGTCCTGACAATATGCATTGAGTTATGCAGAATGGCAGGGATGGAAAAAAGACTGATGAGTGGTATGTAGTTTCCAGGCCATTTATCCCAACCCAGAAGTCTTTCCATCCCACCTTGCTCCCTGTGTTTTTGTAAATGGCAGGGAGAATCTGGACTGTAGCATACAAGTCATGTTACTTTTTGTTGGTTTTTTTATTAGTGTACATTGTACACTGAATTGTGACATAATCTGCAAATGCTCTGTAAAGGGCTTTTTTGCCTTTCAATACAAAGATTTCAGTCTGTGCCCCAGTACAGCTCTGCCTCTCTCTTTTAATGGGAGGCCTCAACACGGGGAAACACATCCTAAGAAAGCAGAACAACAGGGCAGGAATCAGTTGGATGCAGTGGAGAGCAGCTCGATACTAATGGCCAAATAGGCTCTGACAGCCTCACACCAACGGGCCACTCTCTTCTATGGGGAGTTTACGAGGCCTTGGCTTGTGTGGCCACCTCCACTTACGAATTAAAATCAAAACCAGATTGGTGCCCCCCTCCCAACAGCAGCTGCCTGTTTTTTTGCATAAATCATGCTCCCCGGCCCCTCTCCAGGGGAGCTCCATAAAATAAATGGATTCATTACATGCGGATTTCCTTTTCCTTCTTCTCTGGAGAAACAAAGAGCCTATTAGACACAATATGGAAATGCGCATACGCATGCACACACGTGCAGACAACATGAAAATGTGCACGTGCACATGCAGCCTATAAGCTCCTTCCCATATCCCTACGCAGTCAGTGCCATAAAATACATGGACAAAACCCCTTCTCCTTTATGTGCACAGCTCTGCAGAACACACAGGCCTGTATTCATTCACACAGATCTGCAACTTAAATTCTAAACTAACAAGGATGGGAAGGCCCAGGGCAAGTTGCCTCCTCCCAAAAGGTGAAGGACTGCGAGTAAGCTGAGTGGGGGTTGCTTCCTTTATCCAGAGCCTCCCCCAGTGCCTAGGAGCTGTGTTTTTACCAAGAGTGTAAGGGCCCCGTCCTTCGCAGAGCGAGACTCACAACAGGCTGCACTCATGGGACATCGTAACCACAGAAGCTGGGAGGCTGCCAGCTCTCTCTCCATCTGAAATAGAGGAGGATGCTTTGTGGCTGAGAAAAGGCAGAGGGATGAAGGTAAGGAAATGGCTGGGAGCCCTTCATTCCTCTCATCTCCAGGTGGCGGCAATACTGGCACAGGAAAGAGCTGGAAAACACACCTTTCCTGGAAAGCTGTGCCTGTGTGCAGCAGCTACAGATGCAAATCTCACACACCTGCGTACCGGGGTGAGGGAGGCACTGGAAACCCCTCACCGAGCAGGTTACACACAGTTAGGAGATGTGTACCTTCACCTTCAAGATGCTGCAGTAAGATGTTGGCCGCAGGACAAGACTGTAGTATCTGGGCATGTTCACACTGTATGTTAAACCTGGGTCAGAGCCTGAGCTTGAGCATTAACTTGCTTCCCATGCAAACTGTGAACGCCCTAACCCTCAGGTCCAACTCCGTCTTCAGTCAGGAAGCCTTTGGGGTTCCAAAAGCCCAGCCTCAAAAGGGTGCTGTGCTGTAGAAACAAGAGCCAACTTGCAACAGCAGTGGAAAACCGGTTGTAACCTTTACCAGCTTCTGGCTACCTCTGCTAACCTGACAGGGGAGCCAGGAATGGAGGGGAGGAGGAAGAGGAGAGCTGCTTTTGCTCCCTGGCCAGGGGATGCTATGCCCTGAGATGAGGGAGAGGGACACACACCTCAGCTGGAGGCAGACACGACAGTGACATTTGGTGGGACAAAATTCAGGGCCATGCTAAGGACATACTACTAGTGCCTGAGGTGGACTGACTTTTGGTGTTCAAGGGAGCATCAATTTCCTTTTTTTTTATCCAGAATCCATACTGCTGTGGAGCACTTTTTAGCCTTTTAGCCTTTTTAGGAAGCAGTGATGTAAATTTAAAAGGGCACCAGCAGCAGGCTGGAGGCGAGAGAGACCCATTCAAAATTGAGGGCTGGGGAGAGCAATGTTGCCAGCAGAAGGAGTTCAGATACACGATCCAAGACTTGAATCTCTCAAATCATAAAGATGTCAGTAGTGTAAGAAGATATTGGTGTTTTTCTCAGGCCTTCAGTATTGGGCTTTCAGGTTACAGTGAGGCTCTGTTGCTAGCTTTTCCTGGCAGCTATAAGGAGTAGGAACTTTTCCTTATATGATGTAAGTTTTCACATAATTGAGTGAGTCTGAGAGCTGGAGCTTTAAGAAAAACAGTGACTTCAGCGGGATGTCTGATGAAATCTAGAAAGTCAGCAGCATGGGGCGGAGGCAGACCCAGCAGAGGAGGGCTTCTGAAGAGCTGCTGAGCTGCCCTGCAACTGAGAGAAGCTAGAAAGAACTGAGATATGAGGGAGCTTAAAGCAGTTTACATTGCCTTAAATTCAGTATTCTAAGCCCCAAGGGTTCAGACATTTTAAGCTGAATCACAAAAATTTGTGATAACTGTAAAATTATGAGCTTCTGTAAAAGAATAAACGCAACATGCTGTCTCTTTGCCTTGGTTTCTGAGCCTTAGAATTTCCTATAAATAGCATTTTGTAGTTTTCACCCACAGTGAAGACTACTAGAAACTTCTCTTGTGTAGAAAACATGTTGCATTAGTGTCACAATTTTTGGTTTTCCCCACACGTGAAGGGATTAGAAACTTGTCTCCTGCAGATGACATGTTTCTCACCTAATCATCTGTCATCAGGTTCTGGAGCTTTAAGGAAAAACAGGAACAGTATAATGAGATCCACAACCCATCACATTGCACTGGCAATGCTACTTCAAATGGCTTCACTTCACTGGTGTCTGCAAGGACTTTGTATATGCAAATATGGAGATTGCAGTCTTGACCCTGGAAACACTGGAACCTTGAAATGGTCAAACTTCATAAGCCCCAAAATCCATTTATTCCCAGATCCTGTCACTGATTATCTGATGCTTTCTCTGATGCCTTTGCCAGACGCTTCAAGGGAAGGTGCAAGAACATTGCAGTAGGCAGATGTAACATAATCTGTTCAACACTTAACATCACTTTCTGGTTACCATCTATTAGAGATGGGATTGGGACCAGGAGGATAAATTTTAGCATATTTTCCAAAAGTGTTGTTAGCTATCATTAGTATGCTTTTTTTTGTTTCTTCTCATCCACATCATTGTCCAATCTTTTTGTAAGGTTTGCTAAATTCTTGGCTTCTACATCTTCTTGTGTTTGGGATGGTTTAGTCCAGATGAGTGAAGGAAATTAGTTACTTTGATGAAGTTTGGACTGGTCGCTTCTTCATCTAATTGAATATCTGTTCAGCCTTGTGCGTCCAAGGACAGCAGCAACACCCAGTTGCCCTTCTCTCTGTGAGTATTTCGTGTGTTTTCATCAGGATGCTTTCTGGTTGCAAGAATAAATGGTGCTGGGCATTTGTGCCAGTGAATCTCTTTGCTCAAGTCTCCCATGTACTTAACCTGCTTTCTTTTACAGACCCTCAGTGTTTTTCTCTCCCGACATGTATTACCCAATAGCTGAGCACTCAGGTTGGACTGAGACAGCCTCTGATGTTTCCTGCTGGGACCTTTTGCATCAGCATCTGCCCCTCCTTAGTCTGTAAGCTCTGAGGCAGGGATGAGCTGCTGTGTATGTCTGTGCCTGCAAACCATGATTTCCACTGGAGCCTCTCTGTTCTGCTGCAGTGCACACAGCAATTAGTACCAATTCACACCTAAATAAACCCTGCTCTGCTGTTCATAGGGTTAAGTTGCGAGCTCCTTCTTCATGACCTGGTGTCCAGGCTTGGTGGTGGGGCTTATCCCTGGAGTACAAGGAGGCCAGTGTCTTGGAAGGGATGCGGGATGCTCCTGATTCTTCTTGGGAAAACAGAGGGCACGCTATTCTCTCTAGAAACAATCCTTCCTCTGGTCTCCCTCCTTTGCCCCTTATCTCCAAGGAGATTTGTATGCAAATAGGGTCAAAGGCTCAGAGATGTGACACAGACTTGTCTAAATATTCACCAGCAGGCAGTGACTGGGCAGTGCACTGCAGAGCAACTCATCCTCAACTTACAAGTGAATGAGGAGGAAGGATAGAGGCAGGGGATCAATCCGTGACCCTTCTCTGACAGTCACCCTTCTTTCTTACACTTGGGAGGCACTTGCTGCTGTTTCTGGAACCAATACCTCCCCTGTGAATGGAAAATCCAGCTGGAGATGTGCCTGTGATATCTGACACTTGTAATTCATGGTGTGTTGGTCCGTTCTGCAAATTGGATTGGGAACACAAACATCCCCTCATGACTTGCCAGCCACGTGTGGAATTCAGTAGTCACACTGTGTGTGGGCTCCTTGGAGAGGAGAAATTTTTCCAAGCATCAATGGACTGTGATGAGGTGGTAGGTGGGAGGGGTGATGACTCCGCAGTTTGGATCTAAGTAAAAAGGCAGGTGAGGGTTGATAACTTGCAGATTTGCACAGGCCCAGGAGCTGGTGAGGATTTGGAGGTGAGGAGCTGAGCAGCTGGCAAAGGAGACAATCTAATGGAAGGAAGAATGCAGATTCTGTCTGTGCTTGTGTGGGTCTTTTTTGTCTTCCTTCTCACTGCAGTCTGCCTCCAGGATCTGGAACTGCAACTGCCACCACAGAGTTCAGCCTAGGCTTCTTCTTGGAGAGTAGCTTGTGGCTTTGATCAGCCACAGCCATGTGCCTCCATCCCTGCCTGCTCCCTGAGCATGGAATTCAGCTGTTCAGACAAGTGGCAGCTTGGCTGGAGGGGGACACAGGCCCTGCTGCTGTGACAGCCCTGCCAGAGCCATCACTTGCTCTCAGGGCAAAGAGAAAGACGCTGGCCAGCCCAATTGCCTCTGGTGTGCAATGGGTGTTCAGCTTCAGTATATCAACTCTGCTGCCCAGACCACCCCACAAGTCCCCACACTGGAGGAAAGGGCCAAAGTAGCCTTGGATACCTCAGTGTCCTGGTTCTCAAGGGAGACTGGGAAGGTTTGTAGGGGTGGGACAGAGGCAAAAATGACCAAGACAGCTGGAGGGAACTGTGCTGCTTCTGCCAGCCGCTGTCTTCTATACCTGGCCTACTGAAGGGAGCAGAAGGCTCCTCTTGTGTATGTGCCATGTCCTGGCAAACTACCTGTTGTGTCGTCACTTCTCCCTCAGCAGCTGGGGCATACAGCAATAAAATCTGTCTGCGTTTCAGACAGTGCTGTTTTCAGGTTCATCTATTCCCTGTCCCAGCTGGTGATCCCTGAAGAAGAAGGATATAGTGATGATGGGAGGGTAATAAATATTCAGGCTGTTTACAGTCTATGAAGATCTTTCCTACCCTTCACACCCATCACGTACACTATGCCATGGGTTAGCTGATCTCAGGAATGCACGTTGGAAACCAGCCCTGAGTTGTGTTCTTTGGGCTGCAGTGATACTTGTGCACTACTCAAATTGCTGAATGCCTGAAACCTCAAAACTTAGAGCTCTTACTGGCTTCTGGATAGGCCCACTGGCCTAGCCCACATTGAGACACAAAGCCACGTCTATCCTCTGGTTTGCAGACAGGATGTTTTTTTCCCAGTAGTTTGAAGGTAGACTCAGGTCTGGCAGCCTGCACAGCCTATTAAAAACCAGCCTTATAAAATATGAGCTAGGAAGCAAAACTCAGCACCGTAAGAGAAAGAGGAGGAAACCACCAATTAGGAACAGCTCCCAAGGGGATGTTTTCTTAGGAGCCAAGAGGCACTCTGCCAACAGGGCTTTTGGAACGGCATGGGGCTGGCTGGGGAGGGCAGAGCCAGGGGTACCTGCCTTGCACAGAGCTTTGCTGCACTCAGGAAGGCTGGTCCTGCAGCCCAGGAGCTACTGCCCCTGAAGCGAAGCAGCAAGGGATTGCACCCTGGCTGGGCAAGGACTAGCACCTGGGAGTGGGAAGGAAGAGCAGGAGGAGCACTGGGAAGGTACAGCCCTCCTTAGCCTATGGCAACCAGCTAGCAATGAGGAATTCCTTCTGCCAGAAATCAGCTTTGCCAAGATGCAGCTGGGAGCAGCTTTCAAAGCTCTCCTGATAGCCGCGCTTCCCACACAATGACAAACACGTGCCTGACCACAGGGCTGCTGCAGGCAGGCAGAGGCTCTGTGGCCCTGCAGTGACCAGGGAGAGGTCCCCTTGTGGAAAATGAATGCACAGCTGATGTCCATCTCCAGAGGTGGCCTCTTACACCACCAGGTATAGGTTGGTAGAGAAAAAGGACATGAGGTCTGAGCTTTGTAGTCAGTGCATCCTTCTGGCGGTTTGGGAAGTGCTGGGAGATTAACGTTTATGTCTTGGCCCATGGGGCTGTGGCGGCTGTGGGAGTCAGGGTTATTGCCTGTCGGTGGTATCAGAGCGTGGCTGGCGGCGGGGGCAGCACTTGCGATAAACAGCGTTGAGACATCGAGGGCTGAACAACCAGGATGTGGCTTGTGGACAATGTGTTTTCTGCTGGAGAGGAGTGGGTGTGCAGTGTGGCTTTTATTTGCTCCAGTCGATCTTGTTCTTCAGTTTTTGTGGAGATGACAGCTGCTTACCAACTTAGGAACCTGCTTAGGCAATGGGGTCTGGGGCATGATGAGGTAAAATACTTGCTTGGGGCTGCTGCGTACTGCCTACAGGGACTGTCCATGGCCTGTGAGAAGGGCCTCCAGTGGGCAGCCTGAAGCACCTGAAATCCCATCTGCTTTTAGGGGTGCCACTGGAAGTCTTTTAGGAGATTTAGGCCCTGTTTTCTCAGCAATTAAGTGGCTCATTAACTGGCTTCCCAACAGTTTTTAATATCCATGGTCACCATTCACTACCCTGTAGGGGTTCAGCACTTTGCTTCAGCTCTTTAACAACTGGATATGTGCTTTGGGAGCAGCTCAGCTGTCCTCACTAATCCCCTGAGTGAAAGGATACATGAGCAGGGTTTCAGGTCAGACCTGCCAGGCATGGGTCACTGCAGTGGCCATGCAGAGCACGGTGGGCAATGTGGCACAAAGTATTTTGAAGATGCTGTGTGACAGCTGCTTAAATATTTGCTTAGATTGAAGCAGGGACTGAGATCTCAGTCTTTAGTGTCCCAGACATTTTTCCCATCCTGCAAGTTTCTGTGTGCAAGTGGTCTCTCTCTTCCCAAGGAGCTGTTTCATGTTATGTAAGGGATTCACTATTCATTAGGTGAGGGATTTGAGTACAGGCCTCATCCTGGCAGAGGAAACACAGCAGTGTAATGAATCAGTCTCTCTGGTCCATTTGATGCAGATCATGAATCTGGGTCTCCTGCATCTTTGTTGCGTACCTAACCTTGACCCATGTGATCTGTTGGCCCTGATAAATTTCCACAAAGCTGTTCATTTCCAGTAAATTAGTACGTTTTTCAATTAAAAATACCAGCAAGAAAACTTGCTGAGAAGTATCAGGTAAGATCCCGTCCAGACATGTCAGTCTTCCACCCAGTAAAGAATCTCTACCAGAAATTATCTTGCAGCAGATGAATTTCATAGGGAAAAAATGCATTGCGAAGTTGCCAGTAAGCCTTTTGCCTACTAGTACATGCCAGTGAAATAAAAAACCCCAACAAAATGGATCTTTAGTTTGACACACCAGGTAACAGAAATCAGGCTGTGTAATATTTTCTGCCTGACTACCCTTATCTAATATGAACAGCATGGTGAAAAGGGAAACAAGGAGTGGATAGAATTTAGAAATATGTCTTCTGAGTCACTGCGGAGTGAACAGGAAGTCCTGATGATTCAAGATTTGGCACTTTCCCCTGCTGAACCCAATGGCCCATCCTAGTACTCGGAGAAACCAGGGTGTAGGAAGTGCAATCTTTTGGCTGAGATAACAGACCTGTGATCTCCCTCTTAATCAATAAGGAGTTCAGTGGTATTTTTCATAAGAAAGTAAAGCCCTGTTCATAGTATCGTGACATAGTGTAAGTCTTCACCATATCACTTTCCAAAATGTCGTGAAATTTCTCCTCATTTCAAGCATATCTTGCTCTGTGATAATGTACACATATATCAATTTGTTAGTCTATTTGAGGAGCTAGTTATCTCGCTCATTAGGACAAGTTATGCTTATCCTCTTTATTGTGTTACTTATAGCTTTCATTTTTCTCTGGTTTTGAAGTGTTGAGATGCAGAGCCACTCTCATTGGCTGTTTGTGGACAACACCATTGTTTGGTGTGTGCATTTTGCTCCAGAAAAAGTCAAATCTGTGCTCATTTTAACTTCCTTTTAGGAAAGCAACATTACTGGGAGAAAGCTTCTTTGGCCTCTGGTCTGCCTAATGGATTCTGTGGACCAGTGTGGAATGTGATAATGTTAATTGATAATGGCAACCATTATTCTTTTCTGCTGTTTACTTTTTGAGCAGTGCTCTGCTGCTGTGTTTCTCCAGCTGTCTCTCCTCCTCTCTCTTTCTCCTTCTCCTCCTTTCCCTTTCTTCTCTGCCTGTCCCACTTGCCCACTGTCCAGGTACCTTTGGGGAAGCACAGATGTGTGTACATCCAAAATCCTGCTGTGAGTTGTGTATTCCAGCAGTGGTGAAAACCTTACATTTCATTGCCAACTCAACAAAAAGGATGGGGTCTGCATGGATGACTCATTTCATTTCCCTTTGCCTATAGCAGGATCAGCTGAAGAATTTCCAATTGGTTGCTCCTTTAGCCAGGGTGTCCTGCTGTAAGTGTGTTGAAATTGCATACGTAGCAGCAGTCACGGCTGTTGCACTGGTGAACTAAAGAGGGCACTTGAGGCTTTTGAGCAGCAAAGACAGACTCCCAAGAAAGAACTAACATGTGGAAACCATGCCGACCATCCCCAGCTTGCTGGCTGTTCTGGGCCTCATCCCCATTGCCTCTGCCAAGCCCGGCCATAGGAATGATGTCAGTGAGTCGCTCTGTGGGGTTCTGGAGAGCAGTGAAATGCACCCAATGAAGTCAATGATGACATTTCCAGTCCTGAGGGGTTACATGATGATGGGTTGCCCCCGTGCATGTTCTGTTGGATGCAGATCTGGCAGCAGGACCCCTCAGCTCCTTGAATACAACTCATTGTATTTGGGAACAGAGCCAAGGAGGAATGAGGGAGACCTCAACTGGTGTCAATCCCAGCTGCATGTCTGCTTAGCAGCACAGGTTTTTGTAACTACATTGTCTGTGGCTTGCAATCTCTGCATATTTTTTTGCTGCATGAAGAGGCCCATGTGGGAGCTGAGGCCACCCCTAGGACCACTGACCCACTGTGGCCAAGAAAGATTTGGAAATGCTAATTCTATCAGCCACTGGGCACCAGCAGCCATCTCCCAGGCGCTGCTCCTCATGACTGAACAGCAGTGATTGCCATGGGTCCTGCAGCAAGAAGGGCAACAAGTCTATGCTCATCTTCCTAAGCAGCCACCTAGTATCTGGTGCACTCTGGCTGCATCTGCTGCAATGTGTAAATGCCAAATGGAGGAGACTTTAAGATCAGACGAAGATTTGAGGAGAAAAAACTTTATATTAGAGACAATTTTACTATACATTCAGTTTGGGTCAAAGACTCTTCTTCCATCCTTCTAGGATGGAGATACTTGACCTCAGATCCTCCTGGCATCGAGCTGGGCATGAGCTGAGGACCCTGTGTCCTTGATTTGAAGGGGCCATGTGTATGGATGAAGTTAGTCCCACTTTTTGCTTTATCCCTAGGTGCCTCCACAGCCCCTGCTGGGTTCAGTGGGTGGAACAAAAGCTCTTGCCAAACAACCAGAGAAGGACTCCAGAGCTTCCCTTCCAGCATTAGAAGATAAATTGACTTACTAGAAGAAGCAGGCCCCTGGAAGGCAGGACTGCTGAAATTATGTCCTAGCAGCGGGAGGGGTTGAGGTTAGGTGGCTAGGAGAGGAGATGAGGAGCCAAGAGTCGTAGGCTGTAGCTTTACCCTTAATGGAGAGTCTTTTTCTGATTGTGGTGGCAGAGAACTTGGGTCGGGACCGATCAGTATTATGGACAAGCCACCCGGAAGTTTTGTTTGCCTTTGATTCTTGTCTGGGTTCATTCAACTTTCGTCTGACGCCAGATCCGATCCCACTCCTTTCCCTTTGAAATGGTTTTCCGTTCCTGGTGTAAAGGAGAAAAAAATGACTTAATCATCTCGCTGAGTAAACAGTTCCCACTCCATCCTCAGAAAACAAAAGCTGAAGATTCATTTTCCTCAGGACCCACGGCAGATGAATCAGAAGGTTGGGCTTTTCGTGTGTGTGTCTGAGGTGGGCTGACAAGAGCAAGTGAGCCAAATGGGGATGGCAGAAATGGCATCAGAAGGTGGCACCTCTGTGTGCTGGGAAAGCACCATATGCTGGATGTGAACACAGCCGAGGAGGAGGGACACTTCCAGCTCCGGGCCTCCAGATAGCTCAGCTGTTGAGTCAGATGTGTCTGGGGCTTTACAAAACAGCGAGGGGGCAAGGGTGAGCAAAAAGCCAAGAGCATGTGTGTGCAAGAAAGACGTTTCACCTCTGGCAGCAGGCCAAAGGAGCAGTTACTGCAGCCCTTGGAGACACACTTGCACACACACGTGCTGGCTTGCACACATGCTCTCACTTGCACACACTACCACTAACAGCACAGGGAGGCTGCTCCCAGAGGCCAGCCCTGCTTCACACTGGTCCCTGTTAATGACCAACATCTGGCGAGGTAGCTGGGGTGGAGAGACAGCTGGGGCCGGCGAGCCCTTCCGCTGGTGAGGAGTGAAGGGGAGGGCTGAGGGCTGGGCTGGGGTGGGCTTCACTTCTCTAAAAGCAGCCTGCAAACACTCACTCCTGCTTCCTCTGTGGAGAGCAGAGGTTGAGCAGCTCTCCACTTTCATGTTCTGTGTGTTAAAGAGCTGCTGAAAGACAATCATGTGAAACCCCCAAAACCAAAGCTCCCTAGCTGCACCAGACCATAATAACTAGGGCAAGTTTTGCCAGCCCAGCCTGATTTTGCCTGGTTTTTAGCTTTGATGCACAGCATAGGAACACAGATATCCTCAATATATCCTGTTAGGAAGAATTTGTTATCCTAATGAAAGGATTTTTCAACAAGGATGTGGGCTGTTTACAGATTTAGGTTTGTCTGACCTTACTGTTGGCAAAACTGGGGAGGAGGCAGCATCTATCCCATGGCCCTGCAGCACCCCTCCCCACAAAAAAACAGTGGTGTTTTGGCCCCCAGGGAGGAGCACTGACTGGTGTGAACTGGAGGGTGATGGTGATGCTGCTAGAGGGTGTGTGGGTTTGCTCTGCTGCTGCCTGAGTTGGTCCTGTGCCATATGTTCTCCCCAAGGTCTGACGCTGACCGAGGTGGAGTAGACGATGCACTGGTAGGGAAGTATGGGAAAACTTTGCATTTTTTAAACTACAGCCATTCTTCATCTAGAAGGATTCCCCTGCCAAGCTGGGCGGTCACCCCCTCCCTGCTCCTTAGCAGCTGCACCCCATCTCACTCCTGGAATTTATCTGCAGGGGCCCAGTCTGCTCACACCTTGCCCAGTCTGGAGAATCCCAATCCTCCCCACCGGAGCTCTGGGCAGCAGAAACCCTCCCCCATGTGTCAGCCTGCCTGAGCATGGACTGCAGCTACCCCGAGACAGCACTTAGCAAACATACCAAAGGCTTTCTGGGCATCAGAGAGGTGATATTATCCAGCTCTGCTGTTATCATTGCCTCCTCCTTGGGAGTACAGGAGGGCTGTCAGAGGTGGGGAGAGAGAGATGAAGGGTATGGAAAGGCAAAGGAAAGAGAAAAGGTTTTTTATGAGCAAATTTTGGAGGATTTCATCTCTGCCTGTCCAGCATGGGACTCCTGAGGAATGAGGCCTCATTTCCCGTAGCTGAGCATGCCTGTACTTCCCACTGGCAGCACCTGCTGGAAGATGGCCTGCCTGACATGCCACTGAGCTGAGGATCTGGGGAGAATGATAGGGCAGTCGGGGCTGCAAGTGGTGTGCGGTGCTGGGCCTTGGGACCTGAGCCTCACCAGCATCCTTCTGCCTCTTATCATCTCCCCAACATTCACCGCGCCTGTAAGGCACTGGTTGGTAAGGGCTTGAATGAACATCGGAGTATCTTTTGTCCCAGGAATATCCTCAAACTGGAGGTGCCCCCAAACTGGGGTCAGCAAGGCCAGACTATGCCCTTGATCTCCGGCTTCCAGGTTGAGTGTGGGACCACAGAGGAAGGCTGAGGTTGGAGTTTGGCCACGGATCTAATTAATCCCCCAGATGTGTGTATGCAGGTCACAACATCACCAGACACAGTCCACACGTCCCCAGTTGCTCACCAGTGAGTCACGACAGACTCAAAAAATACAATCCCACTCCGATGCTGGGACAGATCCGTGAGTGCTCTCTAGTAATGCATGAGTAGTGTATGTGAGCAGCCAGTCGGGACAGTCAGCATCTGACGTTGCTGGCTTGAAGACTGGGATGTTTACTGTACGGCTGTGTTGAGTTCAACAGGGAATGACTCAGGGCAGACCTTCAAGACATGCTTGAGGCTCTTTTGGGATGATGCTCATCAGGTTCTGAGGACACTGGCTTGACCTCCCTCCTCTTCCCTTCAAAGCCCATCACACAAGCGTTGGGCAATCAAAGCCCTAAATCACAGGTATTGAGGAAACAAGGGAAGTCCTCTTTTATCATGAGATGTTTCTGCTAAGAGGGAAGGAATTCATCCTGGTGGGTGTTTGGGGAGAAGCGCTGTCTGGATTTTGACCTATCTGGGGCAGTATGATGACCTAGTGAGTGAGTTGGTGATCAGGGAAAAAGCAATGCCTCTCCACCATCCTACCTCCTCACTGGATACTCCCATGTAGTGGAATCCAGACACAAATTCCTGCTGAGTGGGGTTCTCCTTTGAGACAGGACCAGCCAGCTCCTGTCGCAAAGGCTGAGAGGGGGCACCAGCTCCTTGCTCAGAGTTGGAGGAATAGCCCATACAGCACACATAGGCTGGTGATTCCTCCTCCATCAGGAGGCTCTGGATGCTGCCAGTGCTGCCAACTGTGCACAGCTGGGTCACAGATGTGCTGCTGTGGGGCACACTCACAACATACCCATGTCTTTGCTGGTGGGATCGGGAGAGAGCCCACAGTGGTCTGAAGTGCAGGCAAGAAACTGAATATTCCTGGGTTCTGTGGCCTTTTCTTCAAAGGCCCATCTGTGGAAGGAGCCAGTGCTGACCCAGATGTGGGATCAGCAGGAGTTTTCTTTAAGCCTTTACATGTCACCCCTTTGCACTTGCATACTTAAGGGCTTAAGAGTTGGACAGCAAGGAGAAGATGGTCTGGTCTCCTGCTGTGTTGGGCTTAGGACTGGAGAGGCAGAGCCCCTGCCTGGTGAAGGGATGGATCCCAGCCATGATCAGCTGGTGGAAACCCATTCTATGGCCTGTGGCATTTATATGGAGTAGTTAGGAGGCTGCAGGGTGTTGCTGGGGTATAGTGCTGTGACTGAGGTTGCTGCACCACTGTTCTCTTCCCTTGGCCTTCCCAGGCAGAGGAGACAAGGCAAGACTCCAGTGAAGAGAAAGGGAAGGGAGCTAGGTGGGCATTCTAACAAACACTTGGTGGCACTGAGCTGCCGTGCAGTTGGAGCAGTGAGGAGGAGTTTGGTGCTGCTCTGTGTCCCATTGAGACGGACCATTGTAACAATCTGGCTCTGCATCTCTGATCAGCTTGATCACAAGTGTCAACTGTTTGCCTTCAACCAGCATATCCTACCAGCCACTGCTTCTTCCTTGGCACTGATTCCCGTCTCTTATTGTTTGGATCCATCCACTGCCAAAAGCAGGTCATGGAATAATAGAATTATAGATTCACAGAATGGTTCAGGTTGGAAGGAACCTTAAAGATTATCTAGTTCCAACCCCCCTGCCATGGGCAGGGACAACTTTCTCAGAGCTCCATTCAACCTTGCCTTGGACACTTCCAGGGATGAGATGCTGAGTCTGTGTGAGCTGCATTAGACTCCAGTGTGGGTGAGAGCCTCAGTATCAGACCTTCAGCTGGAAAGCCCTGCAAGCCAGACGCACACGGCTGGTTTGGCATCTAAACTGCTGCTGAAAATAACTTGCTTGTCTCTGAGGTGAAGCTCTGTGGTATCTTGTCTGCTCAGGTCTGCTGCTGGAGGACAAGACTGGGTCCTGTTTCAGGGAAATGATGGAAGAGAAAATAGTATAGGAAAGACACTGAAGCTGACACAGAGATCAGAGGAAGCTTAAAAGCACCTGGGATGAAAGAGTTGGCATCAGACTCAAAAACCCCATGTGAAAGCATAGCAAGGGACATGTTCCCAGGTCAGCTCCTGACCTTGCAGTTTCGGGTAAGGGCTTTCTATGGCTTGACGCTCTGCTGAGCTGCTGAGCACTGGGCTTTTGCTCAAGGGTGAATTTTACTGTAGTCTCAAACAATTTGTCCAGTGGCTAGTGTAAAATGTCTCTCTTCCTCAGGATCATGACACCTCATCTTGTGGGGCTGCAGTCACAGATTTAAGGGTTTGGTGGCTGTATAAGCCACCAGCAAGAATAAGCCCTTGAGTGAAACACAGATAGTTGCTGATGGGTATGCAGGGACTGACCAGACTGGTGTGCCTTGTCCTTTGATATCCAGGTCTGTCCTGAACATCTGGACTCAGACAATGGTAAGTGACAAAAGAAGAACCTGGGAAATGTGGAAGGGGTAAAAAAAGGTGGTGAGAGGCAGGGATGGCTTAGCTCGCCTGGCATTGGGGTGAACCGATAGCACCATGGGTTATCCTTTAGCAAAAGGGAACTGAAGCTTGCAGTGCTGAAATGTCTTCCTCCCACCGTGGTGCCTCATACTCAGAGCCAGAGGATGTGCTAGGACTGTTTCTAGCTTGGTTGTCTGCATCATGGATGAGTGTTCAGGTGCGTGACTGGGTAGGGGTGGGTCAGGCTGCTGGGCCAGAGCAGTTGGTTTAATGCTCTCTCCACTGGTTATTGGGTTGTTGCAGAGTCAAGGTGGTGTGTCGGGCAGTGGGAGCTTTGGTGAGACCACTTGTGAGGGCAGGGGGCTCTGTTTAACCCTGCACGTGGCCAAGCGTGCTGGGAGGCTGAAATCTGTGGAGGCAGCCCCATTTCCAACGCCGAAACTGACTGCGGTTTTCTGCCTGCATTAATAGGTCTGTGTCTGCACGGGTAGGAAGGAGGAGGGAACTGCATGATGCTATTCCTTACGCCTCCTAAGCGAAGGACGAGACAGGCAGAGGTTTCCCCCGCCTCTGTGACGCTGGCGTGTTCCCCAGCCCGAGGCTGACACGGGGCTGGAGAAGCTGCTCTGGGTCACAGGGTGTCTGCACGCTGCTTCCCAAGGCACACAGCAGAGTCAGCCGTGCGCCCGCACGCCTCCATCAGCGCTCGCACGTAAACTGTCCCTCCGGCCACCTGCCTCTGAATCACAGCGCTCGGGTCCTGGCTGAGAGCAGGGGGATTTCCCAGCGCCCAGACCAAGGGTTTGCGTGCAGAGAAGCCGCCTTGCAGGCAGCTGGAAATCGTCTCCAAAGGCACATTCCTGGAAAAGCCAGGGCTGAGAATGTCACTGAGTGGGTGGAAGTCCCTGAGGACTTCGCTGTGTTTTGAGGGTTCTGTCCCTGCAGTAAGCACAGGGAGAGAAGGCGCTGGCCTTGCTGCACTCCCTGGTGTGGTGTCTTTTTCTCAAGTGCATCCTTACATTTTCCTCCAGTTCAGGGTATCTCCAAAACCATCTCCCTCCACAGAGTGGACAAGTCCTGACACTGTTACCTGGCTGAGGAGGGGCATAAAAAATCTGTGGGTTACGGGGGCTGTGACACCCTGACAGGGGTCAATGGAACCCCTTTGATGGGGGTTTGCTTGCCTGGTTGCTCTTGGTGTGGGCTGCAGGATGAGCAGAGTGAGTGTGGGATGGCTTTGCTTGCTGTTCCCCCACAAGGATGCTCCTTCCCTGGCCTCCTGCCCACTCCTTCCAGTGCTGGGCATTCTTTCCCTGAGTTTCCCAGGGGAGAAACTGCTTTCATATTTCCTGTGATTCCATAGCATATAGCTGACGTGTGAGATGCTGGGGTTCCAAATAAGACATTGTGGCAGCGGGGACCTGTCTGAATGTGATTCTTTGGGCATTTGAGTGGAGAGTGCCCACCACATCCCCTGAGCTGTTTCTCACTCGCTGCCCGTGGGAGTAAAGAATATTTTAGCATCAGCCAAGCATGGATGCCAAACAAGCAGCTGGCAAAAGTGCAAATATTTTGGCTACCCCAACACATCTGTTTAGAAGCAGCTCAACCCCAATTTTAAACAAAATGAGGAAGAAAATACATTAATTGAAGCCATGTCCTTAGGAACACAATCCCTTGGCTGGGGCCCAGCAATGGCAGCATCATTGGGAGATCATATGTTACACAGCCGAGACAATCACCCTGGCTCTGTTGTGAGCCCCTCGTGCTGCTTTTGGGCAGCTCACACGTGTCCTACAGAAGCTGAGGGAAGCTGTACCTAGCTGTATGAACGCATGGCACTCTTGCAGGAGTGCATACTCTGGCAGCATCACACCTCCTCACAGCAGCATCCTGTTTCTTGGGAAGGACTCAATGTCTGGGGTTGGCTGCTCCTGTTCTGCTTCATCTTTTGAGGGAAGGATCCAACCCTGGGAGATCCTAAAAAAGATCAGCTGTTTTCCCAGCAGCCCTTGGCTTCGTGTGTGGGACTTGGATTATTAGATTGGGAACAGCTGATCCAAAGTCTGTTGACAAATCCATGAAGAGTCAGTGAAGCTTAGACACGACTCTCCTGATAGCCTCCTTTGGTTGACCTCAGACCTTGTTAATCTCCCAGAGGCAAGCCTGCAAAAACAGCTTAAGATGGGAAATTGGTGTGTGGAATGAAAAAGGGAGATTCCCAAGCTTCTCATCAGCTTCTCCATTGAGCTCTGCAGCCCTTCCTGAGTTCAGTGCTGTTGCAGGTATCTGGGATATTTAGACTGAACTCACAGGGGAGGAATGCCTGCACTGTGGTCAGGGTAACGTGCCCAACTCCACTGATACACTGCTGCCAGGATGGTGGCTGCTATGTTACCCAGTGCCCCATGTGTCCCACAACACTGGTGTTCTCCCCATCTCCTTTACAGCGGAGGCAGCAGAACCTGCCCAGCTGCCCCAGTTTGGTATGTGGAGGTCTGTGGGAAGTGCTGGAGGGAGGCCAGCCCCCCTAGACTACTGTGGCAGGGGGGTCTCCTCCCTCTCACAGCAGAACAAAACACATGAGGTCAGGGGTCGCTGGGGTTTGGAAAGGAGGCTGGAGAAGCCCAGCGTCCAGAAATAGGGATAGGGAAGGAACCAGCTGCTCCATAGCCCATGGGATGCCCCTACTGCAGCACTCAGCATTGGGTGAAGTCCTGAGGGAGAGGCCCTGGCTTCCCAGCAGGGCTGTACCAAAGACCCATTGGATGCCCCTTAGGTAGTGATGCTTGGTGGTATCATTGGGTCTGTCCAAACCTCAGCTAGGGTTGACATTCCCATGGGCTCCCTGTCCATGCTGGAATTGGCCATGCTCTGACATGGAGAAAGGCAATGGTTAACAGCTGTGCCATCATTATTCTTACACAACCTCCTCCGTAGTACGCAGCCAGCCTCCGGGATGTAATGAGTACTAATGTTGTCCTGGGCAGAGGCAATGGGGGCAGGGAGCGCCTCAGAGGAAACCCTTGGCTCGTGTCAATCAGCACAACTTTTTATTTTACAGATCATGCTGCAGAGCACTTCCAAGTATGAACAAACCTAAATGAAGACAGCTGGCAGAGGCTCTTGTCATCTAATTCCTTCCAGATGTGTGATCATATGCTGCAGTTTCTGACTAATGACATCCCAGAGGAAAGCCCTGGGGATGCAGCAGGGATGGGGCAGGCGAGGGGCATGCCAGGAACCTGTTGGTGGGCCGGCAGCACTGACTCCCCAGGAGCTGCTGTCTGGAGACCCTGGGGAGGGGCCCTCTCCCCCTCTTCCCCCTGTGATCAGCAGGGCTCAATGGGTGGCACAGGGCTGCCTCTGCCACGCTTGGGCATCCAGGCAGCTCTCCAGAGGTGGGTAAAGCTACTTAATCCAAGAGCTGTATCCTGCAGAGATAGCCACTTTATGGCCTGGAAGCCAAAAAAACTGCACTTAGTAGGGCTGTGCTGGAGCAAATCAGCAATGTTTTCTGATAATGAATTGAGGTTGAAGCGTTTATGCTGCTTCCCGCTTGCAAGCCGATTCAGATCTCCCTGCGGGATGCCTCTGTCTGCCACAGAGATGTCTGAGAAATCAGTCTGGGTGGGAAGATTTGTAAATCCTGCCACCTCCTCCTGAGATATCCGCTCTGCACGTTCCCATTTTATGTTCCTGCACAGCCTGGATTATATTAGCGCTGTGCACAGTCTCCAGTGGGTTTAGTTTCCTCACCCCCCTGTGGGGGAGGCAGTGCTAGTTTGATGACCTGGGGCTTAGGAGATGCTCAGTGGCTTGGAGATGGGTCAGGAACTCAGGGGGACGACCAGCCCTTCTGACTGCAGGTGGGAGATCACATCTTCGCAGAGTATTGCCTCCTTCACATGGTCTTTCAGAAGCTGCAGCCCACCTGGGGCCAGGCTTGCTGCTTAGGAAGAGGAATCATTTTGGGTCTACCCGTGGTCCCTGTTCTCCCCTCTTCCTCTCCACACCTTTGCAATTAACCTCTGAACTCTGGCTAATCCCAGGATTAGCACGTCATGGGCTACTGGTTATGTCTTCCACCACCCTCTGTGTCCCAACATCCCTGACAAACTTGCAGGGGGGTCTGGAAAGCCAGGTTGCCCCTGAGGAGGGAGGAGGCTTGTAATGAATGCGCAATGTCAGGAGCCTGAAGGGTGGTGAGAGATAATCCGGGGATCACCTGTGACTGATAATGATCTCCTGAAGCCTGGCACCAGGGGGGAGGGGCACAAAGAACCTGAGGGGCTGTGGCAGCCACTTCAGCCTCCCTACCTTGGCCCCTTGTGCCAGGCAGAGTGGGCTGCAGAGGAAAGGAAAATCCTGGTGTGCTTTCAGTGAAGGTTGTAAGTATCTCCTCTGGCTGCAGGTAGGCTGCAGGCAAAGAAGTAGCTCGTGGCTTTTGGTGCAGCGTCTCTTCCAGGACTTACTTATGCATGTGTTTTCCCTCTTGAGGGTGTCCTTGGGTGAAGGGAGAACTTGCTCATGGGGTTTATTCAATATCAGTGCTTGAGATGCACTCCAAGTCTGTGGGTGAGCTTTCTGCTCCCTTCTCAGCCCTCCTCTGCCTTGCTTGTGCCTCCCTGGGGGCACTTCACAGCTCCCAGATGACTGATTTTCAAAGAGAGCCCCAGAGAGATTCACATTTAACCTAACAGAGGCAGTGAAGTGACCTCTGTCACTTCTCCCTCAAGACGAAAACTCCCAGCCGTGATGAAGCATTAGGCAGTACAGTCAATTTAGCCATGAGAGCTGCTTTTTACATCCAGGACATCCAGCTGTGTAATGGACCACACCGTGGAAATAACAGAAGTAGCAAGGGACTCATGCTGGGGTTGGCCCAGAGGAAAACAGAGACTGCAGAGGAAAGCCTCATAGATAGTGGTCAAGACATGCTGAATGGACCCTGGTGCCTGTTTCCCTTCGCTGAGGGGTTTGTCTCTGGCTTTGAGTGCCTGTTAACTCCCTTGCCCTAAGTGCCTGTGCTCTCTCCTTCTTGTGTAACTCCATGAGTTTCTCCAGGACCCTGGGCTGGGTGGAGAAGGATGAGCCCAGTTGCTGGAGCAATTCCTTGCCACATTGGCAGGGTGCTGGGGGCTGAGCCTGGTGGGTGCTGCCTGGAGGGGAGAAAACTCCTCAAAAGGCACCTGGGTTTGCAGCAGTGTGGACTGCAGGTTTCCTTTCTGACAGGGCAGAGGAGTAGCAGTTCTCCTGCTTCCACTGTGCCCCAAGGACGGAAATGGGAGGGGAGCTGCTCCCTGGAGGCTGCCTGGGAACAAAGAGGTCGGCATGAGCTGGCAGTTTATTTGCACCTCTTGTTATGTGCTGGGGGTAGGACTGAGGGCAGATGCAGACATGCTCAAGAGGAAGTGGGCAATAAGCTCATGTCCCTGCCGTACCTTATGCTGTGTGTGTACAGGATGTTTGGTTTCCTATTGATCCCATCCAGAGATAGTTGGCACAGGAGATGCAGAGACATGCTTTGTGATTTCCTTAAGCTGAAGGTTTCCCTGTCACTTTCTTCCACTTGTAGCCAGGTTTGTGTGTGAGGCACCTGACGTGGCGAGCTGCTGCGCTCTGCCCCAGTACTGGCTGTGTTTGCAGGGAGGTGGGCTGGTGGCTCCTTGTCTCGGGAGTGACTCAGGCTTATGAAGCCCATCTGGCCAGGCACAGGAGCACCTCTTTGGAAGGTGCCTTTAGCTCCTGGGACCCAGTTTGGCCCTGCTGCTGGTGAGCTCTCTGCTGGATGCAGAGGGTCAATGTGTAGGGCAACATGTCCTGACTGGACACAGGAAAGTGGTTTCCAGCTCCAGTGACCACAGCACCACCTCTTCTGGGATGTCCCAGTCAAACCCAGTACAATGATGATGGCCCAACTGCGGCCATGCTCTGACATGCATCAGACTGAGCCACGAAGGCCCAGCCTCCCACAGTCTATGGCAGTGTTCCTTTCTCTGGTGGCTCTGCTCCCTGCTCTGGCTTTTCCTCCTCTGTCCCTCAGTTCCCTCCTCAACTTCTGCCTCTCACCTGGGCCTCCCTTATTCTTGGAGCAGTATATCATCCTGCCTAGAGATGATCTCCTGCCACAGGGGCTTCACCTGCATGAAATGGCCATTTTGTCCATGAGCTGCTAGTGAGGGAACAAGCAGGATGAATCCACACGAGGACAGGACCATCCTGAGGGCTGATGCTAGAGGTACTGTCCCTACACTGGGGCATGCTGAATTGACTTTTTCTACCTGGAGGATTTCATTTGTGGGGTGATGTACTCCAGGTGTCATGGAAAATAGAACATCCCATCATGCTTTGCTGAAATAACACATCCTGTGAGAGATGCAAACTCTGAGCATCTGAAGGATGAAGCACTGTGGTAGGAAGATATGTGAGGGATATGCTGGAGCATTCCTTCTGCTGTGACCTGGGGGGAACCTGCCAGAGTGGGAAGGATAAATCAGTGGAGCCCTTCCTTCAAGTCGGACAAGCTCACCTGAGCAGAAAGATGCCAAAAAGACAATAGGGAACTGCTAGAGAGCAGCTGAAGTCAGAGATAGGTGAAGACTAGTAAGCAGTGCAGGAGAGCCATGATATCCAGTGGTGAAGCAGGACAGCTGTGGGGAGGAGAGCCACGACACAGATGAAAAGGCTGGACTTCAGGCAGCATTTCTGAGTCCATGGAACCTTATCCCCAGGAAGGGCCTGGCTGCTCCCTGGTTGAATGGGTTTCAGTCACGCTTTGGCTCCCAGCTGGAGAATGGACTAGAAAAAAATTGGTGGTACTTTCCCATCTTCTCACCCTTCCTGGGAGTGGTGGTGAAGTGAGTACCAGGGAGGGAGTTTAGGAAATACAATTACAAGGTGCAAGTAGTGCAAGTACCTCTGAGGACAGCAAACCCTGCCCCATCTGATTTTTGTGATATCAAGGGGAGTGCACCCCAGGTGTGCTCCCTGAGCCTCCGAGCAATGTTTTGTTTGTAAGCACTTGTTAAAAAAACATTAAAAAATAAAAGACTTCTGAGATGATCTTGGTCTTGCCACATCACCAGGTGCTGGAAGAGCTCTGGCTGCCCACAGAACAGGACTTGGGTAAGCCTCAGGCATGCCACTGGGGATTCCCTGGCTTCAGAGAGGAAAACTTCTGGGAAGAGGCACCACCAGCTTCTGTGAAATGCTTTCATTCATTGCTGTCCAGGTGGGAAGTGATCCTGGCAAAAAGTGGCGAGGAGATGTGTTTCATTCCCAGCAGGGGCTGGTTTTGATCAGAAATGATCTGGCACTAGACCTCAGCAGGACTGATAACTGCAACCTGCTGCCCTGAGTTCCGCTTGGCCCTGAGGAGGCTCCCTTGTGTTTGCATTTGGAAAGGCCTCCCGTGCTCCCAGCAGCTCGCAGTTGAACGGCTTCCAAGGTGGCTTACTTTTTTCTCTTTTTATCGCCGTTATTATTTTTTAATAAAGTTCCCTGATTAGCTTCTGAGGCTTCGTGGTAAAGTGGCCTCAGAATTAATTTCCTCTCCTTGGCTACTCACAGTGGTTTCTGAGCCAGCTCAGCACTGCTGCGAAGTGAGACTAAGCGTGGTGACTCCCAGCAGGCTGAGGGGAAGCCCAGGACACTGACTCTGTCCCGATGCCACAGCACTCTTTAGGAAACACCACATGGGCCATGGGGTGAGGGAGACCAACGGCGTAGGGGCGGAGTGTGGTGCGGGGAGTGCAGGTGTGGGATATCCACCCAAGTTCATCTCCTTGACTTCATTCTTCTCTGCATCTGCTGTAAGGCTTTTCTCCACTCCTCAGAAAGCACTGTTTATTAAATCAGTTGTTATTAGTAACAATAATCAAAACATCAGCAGTAATACCAACGCATAGTGTTTGTTGCTATTTGCAGAACTGAGGGCAGAAGGAACCAAGTCTACATAGAGAGAAGACACTGCAGGTACCATCAGCTCTTGTCTTTTTACCATCTTCTGTCTTTTCCCCCTCTCCAAAGCCAAGAAAAAGCTTTTCCTGCTCTCCTTTAGGTGCTGGGGCTGCAGAAGGCCAGAGGTATGGGGCCCCACAGGGAAGGCAGGTGGATTGCAGCAGCCCAGGCTGGGTTGCACGTGAGTCCTGGCTTGGCAAACACCACAGTGACAAACAAAGCTGACCTGGGAGAGCACTTCCAGCATATCCCTGGGACAATTTGGTCACTGAAGGACGACAGGACAAGTTCAAGGCTCATTTGTCCAGAGTCCAAACTGAGTGGGGTGGAAGCAGTGGTGTGAGTGGATCAGAGAAGTGGAGAGGCATGAGCAGAAGAAACTTTGGGTTCCTTACTGAGAAGCCTTAGCCAGCCTCTCCCATAGCCACTGGCAGACAGAGGGGACGTCCTGGTTTAGGGTGAGCAGCAGACAACGAACCGAAAGGACAGGCATGCCCCTGGCCTTGTTGCCCTGTTGAGGCAAACAGAGCATGGCCACATCCCTGCTGGCATTTTCCTTCGCAGAGCAGTGAGGCAGAGGCACAGACAGGAAGGGAACATACCTTTGCTGGAAAATATCATGTATTAGGGTCGAGTGCTATAGTGGCTGGGCTTCCCAGAGAGAGGGCCAGTGGTACTTGGAGGCACCACAGGGCTCTTGTGTTTAAGGACTTCAGTGATCAGCAAGCTCTTTGCAAGCCTGCACTGAATCCAAGCTTCTCTGGCCAGCTGTTCTCTACTGGCTGTTAGTCCTCACTAATTCTCTTGTCTAGAGCATGAAGGCTCCTACATTCTCCTGATTACCAGGGGTCTGTGTGGAGGATGGAGATGCTTACATCCTTATTCACCTTTTCCCTCTCTTCCTCTTCCTTCCCTACTGGCGTTCTTTGCTCTTTGGCTGTGTTTTTCCCGTACTGCAGCACCTCACCTCCCTCCCCAGCTTTAGTCTTTGGCTGGCCTGAGGGAAAGGGGACCCATTGCTAGCATATATTGCTTTGCTAGCCTTCATTTCCTCAGGACCTTCTCTCCCAAGCTGACATGCTGAAGATAACATATCTCTTCGTCCCTTTGCCTGGCTTGCCTTTCCCCTTTATTGCATGTATTTTTTCTCTCTCTCTCTCCATCCCTGTGATTGAAACTTGGCAGGAAATTGAGATATGCTCAGTCATTAAAGTGACTAAGGAAAGGCCAGATCACAGCCCAAAGCAGCAGAGGGAGTGGAAATAGGCTCTAAGCTGATCCTCGTCATTTCCACATCAGCTGGGAATGAGATCCCTCCTCCCTGTGCTAGCAACAGCCCCTGGCTGACCCCAGGAAACTGGCAGTGCTTGCCTACCCAAATGGGAAGCGGGATTTGCTGGGACAACTTCCTTGATGCTCCTGTCCTTAATTTTGGGTTAGCAGATGAACAAGTGCATTGGGTAGTCCCTGTGAGAGGGAATAAATGGGAAGCTGTGTCTGGGAGTTCAGGGGCAGATCCCTGGAGCTGTGCTCTGGAAGCAGCGTGCTGGTGTTGGACGGTGCTGCTTGGGTCTGTGTGTGCATTGCTGCAGTGTTTGCATGTGCGTGCCTGCTCACACAGTGGGATGCTGCTGAGGAAAATCTATGTACTCATTGGGTGTGCTTTCCATGGGCAGCGTTTTTGCCTTTCCTTGCTGCTCCATCGTTCCCCATCTCTGTGCTGCACGGCCAGCTCTGCCCCCCAAAATGACAGGACAGGAGGCAAAACAGGGAGCAATTTCCTGTAGCAAGTGCATGGCCTCAAGCAATGGAGCACTGTGGGCTACCTGGTAGCTTGAAAAGGAAATAAGGGGAGTGCAGTAGTGGAATAAATGTTGCAGGGAGATGTGGAGAGGCTCTGGTGTGTCACAGCTTTCAGTGTCGGACGAATGGGGCGCAGGCTGAAATGCGAAGAGGCCAAACTCCAGGCAGATAAAAGGGGTGATTGTGCAACCCATGAAACCAGCAAATAATTAAGTGCAGAACACATGAAATATTTTTAATGACCAAGAAGAGCATTGGCCAATTGCTTTATAAAGTGCCCCGGGTGGTGCTGTTTAGCCTTTGGAGCCAGGATCTGGAGAGGCTTTGGCCAGGGTCGGGTTCTCATGGCTGAGTGCCCAGCTGTGGCAATGGTAGGTAGCTGGACACATGCAGTCAGGAGAAACCCCAGAGAGAGCAAGGGGTGCTGTGAGGAGCAGAGGTTATGTTCTGTTGAAGCTGATGCTCTATGACCCTGCTACTGTTTTCCACTGGGGCTGGAAGGCAGGCACCATGATAGATGAGACCTCCTGTTTCTGTTTGGTGACAAGCAGGATAACAACCAGTGATGGCGTCTGGCATGGCAAGAGCGTGGTTTGTTGTAGCTGGCTGGACCATGCTTTCTTCAGCTTCACTTCACATTGGTGCAGCTCTGGTGGCGTTCTTATGGCATGAAGTCACTGCATCTGGATGTACAACAGCTCTGGGCAAGGCTGGGCTTTGATGTGCTGTGGTTTTGTTCTTGCAGCCTCCCCAAGAGATGTCTTTCAGGCAACATCCCAGCTTCCCCATGGGACAGTGCAAACGCCAGACATCATTAGGTCTAGAGCAGATGTAAGGAGAAGCCACAGCTTCTGTGCCAGCTAACACTGCCCTGTCTTGGGCTTGGTGGGAGTGAGGTGATGTGGGCAACCTGTCCAGAGCAGGTCTTTGGGAGTTCCTACCTGGATAAGGCAGATCTTGGGAATGACAGGAACTGGCAGTCTTCATAAGTCATCCGGCTCCCTTGTTCTCCAAACACATGGATGCTGGCCAGACCATATGAGGTTGGCTCGTCAGTACTCATGGTATAAAAGTGCCTTGTGGGTTCTGTTAGGAGATGTCTAGTGTCCCCCACGTGGGATCTTGGTCAGCCTCAGCATCCTCGTGGAGTTCAGCCTACCACCAGCACGCTTTAGGGGAAGCCAGACTAGAACGCTAGCTGAGATGGCCCTCGGAAGTCAGTCTCCTGAGCGGAAAGGAGCTTTATGAGTGTTACTGGAAGCTGCTGTGGCTGAGTTACCAGAAATAAACCACTTCGATTTGAGGCCAAGTGCTCTCAGACCACTGCATTTCCCACTCTGGTAGCTGGGCCACCTTCCTAGTGCTTTTGCTTCTCAGTAGGAAGATATTCTGTAAATGCCACCCACTGCTCTTGCTGATTTGGGTGGGTGGCAATGAGGCAGGAAGACAAAGGTGGGTGCCTTGCCGAAGGCTCTTGTTAACATGGATTTTTTTTTCCTCTTTTCTGGGAAATGGGTTTTAAAAGAAGTAGCAATAATAGCTCCTTTTCATTCACAGGCAATTGCAGGGCTGGGGGGCAGGAGGCAGCTGGAAAGAGATGGTCTGCCCACAGCCCGGGAGCAGAGGATGTGTCCCTAGGGAGGCACAGATGCCTCAAATGGAGACTTTGCACGCATGGGGGTGGCAGGATAAGTGGCCTTTAGCCAACGCATCCCTGCTATTCTCCTGCCTGTCTTTGATTTTAAATAAACTGCAAACATGACGCACAAGCTACGTGTTAACCTGCTCTCCATCAGGAAGCATGGGGGCTGATGCCTACACAGCCCTCGGCGGATGGGATTTTTTTTCCCATCACCCCAGGAAAAGTGGGCAGGGACCTATCAGCCTTGGGTCCTGGAGCGGGGACTGAGGCAAAGAGGGGTTTGCCTGCTGCATACAGAGGAGGGAGACCTGAGCCCAGTGCTTTAATCCCAAATTCATGTTTTCTCTTCTGTGGGAATACCTGGTAAAGAGATGAAAGCTGAGAACAACAGGGATGTACAAAGATTGTGTGTGGCTCAGGGCAAAAGTTGTGATTGGTACCACCTCTGTGTTAGGACGGAGCATCACCTGACAATTCAGGACTCCTGAGAATTTCCCTTGCTGAGTCTTTGAGCTTTGCAGAGACAAAGAGCCTGCCAGTAGATCCTCTTGGCCAGTGCTGGGAGTTGCCTTCTCCACCAGGATCCTTCTTCAAAGGCAGGGTTTTTTGGTGGAAAGAGTGTGGCAAGAGCCCTCAGTGGCTGAGGCTGGTGCCCTTTTAGCAGCCTCCCTGCTGCACTGTGAACAGCCAGCCCTGCCTGCAGCATGGCCAATGCACCAAATCCACCAACTTGGCCAATATCCTAAACCCGGATAACACAGTCAATTGCCAGGCAGTGCCTGGTTTTCTGCCCTGGAGTCAGGGAGAAGGAATGTGGGTGGCTCTGCGTGCTGAGGCTATCTATGCCATGGTGGTAGTTAGCCCTTCTCAGTGTTGATTTCCAGCCTCCCTGGGGGTTAGGAACCAGCAGGAACTCTTCCCCATGGTCCCATGTGGCCCGAGCTTGGATGCATGGGGCAATAACCCTACGCTGAGGCAGTGGCCAGCTCTGGAGTGGGTCAGGGTGATGTTGGAGGGTATTACTATGCCCTATTGTGTCTCATGATTGGTATAACATCTGGTAGCAACTTGTTGAAGGGGCACTATCCACTTAAAAATGCACTTCTCTCACATAGTTATTTCCATCTCCTTGCTGAGCTGTGAAGTTCCCAGGAGCAGAGGAAAACGCTCACGCTTGGCTCCTGGCTGGGTCATGCGGTACGTGTGTCAGCACTTCGGGTGCAATCAGTTTTCGTTTGGTCAGTGAGTTTCTTCCGTTGTTTGGGTGGGCCTTGCACAAACTTTGGGGGAGACCAAAAGCTTTTTTAGAAAGTGGAATATATGACTGTGAAACCACAAGAGTGTCAGAGGGTCTCAGGCGTGGGTAGGAGAGCCTAAACGGCTCCTGGATTTCAGGATATTAGTCACCATCACTATCACTTTCCTGGCCTACTGCTCCCTGCTACCCACCTTTTGTCAGCGTCCTAATTCTCCATGAATCATGTAGGACTTTGGGAAGACCATTCTTTCCTCACCATCTGTACAATTCATAGTGCCTCATGGCTGCTACTGTGACGTAAAAAAAATGTTAGTAAAATAACCACAACACACTCATTTTGGAAACATATGAGAATTCAAATTGACGGTTTCCCTCTATACTTAGGAGTAAAACTACAGGTCCTGGAAAAGCTCCAGCTGGTATGAGGCTTAGCACGCATAAGTGTCCAGGAATATTTGAGGTATGATACAGGGAAAAACTTTCTGTCAGGCTGGTTAATGCAGAGGCAAACAATCTAAGGGTACAATGGGAGATCCTTCTTGGGATGTTTTCAGAGGGGCTTAGACTGGTATCTCTCAGATAGTGCTGGTGATACCTGACCAGGGTCCCTTTCATGCCTACACCTCTACAATCTATCCTACTTTCTCTCCTGGAAGACAAAGTCCTGTTCAATATCTCTGTTTTTAGACTCGGGAGCTCTGTGATGGCTTGGGACCTCTCTGATGGGTTAAGCTGAGCCTAAGGAAGGGACTGTATCTATCCATGGCCATCCTCTGTGAGAGGTATGCCACGTCAGTGACTGAAAGAGCTCCTGGGAAAGGGCTGCAGAACATAAAATAGGACAGCAACATGAAAGTGAGAAAAACATTGCTGAATTTGTGGTGCCATTGTATGCTGCAGGAGTTCCTGGAAGAGCTCCCTGTCAGAGGCAGGAGCTCTCCCAAACAGCTAAGCACAATATCAAGCCCAGGAGCTCTGCCTCTGGCATGGAAAGGCAACAAGCCCCGCTACACCTGGGCATGATGGAAAAGACACTGGACTGAGCTCACTTGCCTGTGCATCCCATTACTTGGGTGGCTGTATCCAGCATCTTACCAGAAGTCTGGGATCAAAGGATCTGGTCTGGCATCCCAGACACCATCATACTTCCAAGAAGAAAAATTACCTACTTAATATTATTTTTTTTGTTTATTTAAGGTGCCAGGGGAAGGCAGTATCACATACAGTACAAAAGCAAAGAGGGTTAGTCCTTCATACAACCCTTGGGTAAGCATCAGGATGCAGGGAGTGCTTCAAATCTGTGACTCCTGATGATGATTAGTCAGACACAAGGAGTAAATGTCCCTCAAGGATTCTTAGTTATGAAAGCAGCCTCTGTCTCAGGAAGTCCTGAGCTACAATCAGCCTGGAAGAGCATGCAGAGGCAGTATCACTGTTGGCCTGCTCTTCTCTTCTTCTCCCTTAGACATCTATCAGCCAGCATTGGAGACAGAGCACTTGGCTAGATCGATGCTCACTTTGACTCAGCACAGCTGTGCTTGTTCCTTATGTGTGGAGCCACAGGGAGGCTGCTGTTGCACGTAGAGTTTTGCCCATGACTCTCCCTGTCACATCAAATCATAAATATTTTGCAAGAGAAAGGTTTAGAGAGCCAAAATGTCATCCTCTTCCTTTTTTCCTGTGTAAAAGCGTATTGCCTCACATTCCCAGGCTGTTGATCGGTGCTGTCTCTGGTCACGCCACTGGTGCCTGGGTGTGTGCCTTGTCTGCTGTCCCTGAGGGCACCCAGACATGGAGTTTCATGGGGCTGGGTGAGATCTGATCCTTTTGTGCAGCTGTGTTTAGACCCTAGCTCCACACTCACAGTGGGAAGTGTGCCAAAAGAGGGGTGACCTCTGGGAGGTCAGAAGTGAGAGGACAGATGGCCCTGTGGTATCTTTAGCTAGGCACTGCATGATCTGTGCACTGCAAATTCCCCTGGGAAGAAACTGCACAGAGCCCTGTGGTGGGGAAATGAACAGGAGAGTGAATGCACAGGCTGTGGAAAACCTTCTGGGTGCCATGAGGGAGCTGGTGTTCACACTTGCTGAGGGATGAGGGGACTACTGAAGTGTGGTCCACATTGCTTTGAGATTTGGTGACAGGCACAGCTGATGCCAGCCGCTGGGCACTGCCATGCAAAATCCAGGTGGCACAGGAAGATGTCTCCCACATTGGTGCTGCTGTATGCACCAAGGCTGAGGAGCTTTCCAGAGAAGTCTGTCAGGGAGATGTGGGGCTTGGTGTGGAGAGGCAGGCACAATCCCTTGGTCTGGAATGCTGCCTTGGAGAGATCCTCCTGAGCAGTGGCTCCTGCCCTGCACACAGTGTGCTGGGTCTGCTGGCAGAGGGTCCCTCTCTAAGACTCCTGGAGGAACCTCTGCTTGTGGAAAGACCTGCCGGGCTCCTCCTGCTCCTTCCCTCCCTTTTGCCTGGTGCTCTCCTTTGGGATCTGTGCTGACACAGAGGATTTTTTGTTACGCTGTTTTCCTTTTTCCTCTCTGAAGGGCAGAAAAGAGCAGGATGGAGACAAGCAGCTCTGCTTTCACACCGGAAAAGATGACTGGTTAACAGGGAAGAGAGAGCCAGGCGCCGGCAGGTGGGGCACAGCCATGGGCCAGGCCCCGAGCAGGAAGCCGTGGCACCCCCTGCCATATTTGCACAGGGCTGAGTGCTGCCCCCGCGCCCCCTGTTCCCAATCCCGTCCCCCTGTGACCCTCTCCCACCAAATGGCCGCCCCCCCGGCCCCAGCAGGGCTCTCCACACAACGGAGGGGCTGTGTGACCTGCCTGCTCCCAACTTGGTTGCTATAGGAAAGGGAAGAGGCTGGAGAGAATGTGTGGGGCCTATTCACGCCCCCAGCCCCGATTCACGGTGCCCCTGAGGTAATGTTTGCCCGGCTCGCCGTGATCTTGCCTGATAAAGGGACCTCCTAAAAGCCGGGGGGGACACACCAGACCAAAGAGTCTGGGAGAAATATTTGCCTTGAATGCCAGTAAGATGTGGAAATGGGGAAGTTGAGTAGGGAGGGGGGGGATGATAAGAAAGGACCCTTTGAAAAAGAGGGAGGTGGGGAAAACTGCATGCCCAGCTGGCCCCACAGGCTTGCCGCCTCTGCAGAGTCCAGCCATGCATGGGAATATTGGCGTTCCTCTTCACTGCAGCCAAATGGTGATGTTGCACAGGTACATGTGTATGAACACCTACAGTGATGCTGTGACCTGCGTCCGGGGTAGTTTTCTCCTGACACCGAGGGTCCAAAAGAAACATCAGCTCTGCAGCAGCAGCAGGGCCTATACATCTTTCCAAAACTCACCTTTATTTCTTTCTGTTCAGCCGTCTCACTCTGAATGTTCTCATGATTCAAATTATTACTATTAGTATAATATTTCTGCTTTTGTGCAGTCAGAATCCCCTTTGGGCCCATCTTTTTGTAGGTTGTAAAGGTTTTGTTTCAGAAAAGCCCTTTGGCTGTGTGTGAATCCTGGGAAACAATAACCAAAATTCCCATTGCCTAAAAACAAGCAAAACAAAACTCCAACGTTTCTGTAAATGTTTCCCTGTGCAGATTAGGAACGGGAATTTGTTACAGGGCAGGCACTGACGACGTCTTAAATTTTCATAGCTGATCTCAGCAAATGTCCTGTTTGTATACTTGATATTCTTGAGTGGCCTGATCAAAGCAATGAGATGAGCATGTCACTGCTGTCAGGATACTTTGTGATGAAGACTGCATTCAAAATGCATTTTCAGCATCGCTCATGAGGCCCAGAGGTTTCCTCTCTGGACAGAGTTATCTCTGCTCCGAAGGAGGCATGAGGAGGGCGGTGGGAACATCTGGACCCTGAGGCCCAGAGAAGCAAACCAGTCTGGGGGAAGGTGCACAGCAAGGGACTGGTCAAGCCATTTGTTCAGAGGACTGTGTTTTAAATCAGCTGTAGTTGCTTGGCCAGGAGGCTCAGTATCAGTGGGCATGGCTGGATGGAAAGCTCTTCCCAGTGTGTCACTGGGGTCAAAAGGAAACAAAAACGGGAGTGGGGTGGAAAAGGAAAAAAAAGAAAAACCAGCAAACCAGCAAATATTATAGTGGCATTTTCTCATGGGAAGGGAATATGGTATCCAGCTCTGGTAAAAAAGAAACAGAGGGGGTTGGGGCACTGTTATTGAGAAAGGCTGGGAGCCTGGGAAAAGCACTTCTATGAGAGAAGGCAAAGATGAGGGTGATTTAGGATAAGAAATGTTGTCGTTGGCTTTGACTAGAGGGAGAGCAGGTCTGTTGCTCTTTTTAAATGGCACCTATCATTGTAAGAAGAAAACAGACTCCAAAACAGACCATGAATATGGTTTATAAAAACCTCTGCTTATACTGAGAAAAGGGCACCTAGAAATGGGTTTCTCAGCCTTCTTTTTCTCAGCCTTTTCCTATCACAAGGAGTAAGCCCTCACTTGGGAAAAAGAGAAAAAAAAAAGAAGCCCTTGTATGTGAGGGAAAAATAAAAGGAACATCAAAATGCTTGACTGATGACTTTGGGAAGAGAAATGGCATTCAGAAAGGTGACTTCTGGCCCTCTAAGGATAGCACTGGGAGAGAGGCAGAGAGAAGCAACATTGCTTTTATTTGGGATTTAATAACACTTTGGCGATCTCGCGCCCCCCCGGCAGCCTTTCTGCAGATGGCAGCCTACCAGCTGGGGAGCACTGCCTCTCCAGCACTGGAGATACACAGAAAACAGGGAATCTGGGATTTACTGCAAGCTTTATATTTCATTGCAGCAGCTTGATTGGGGTCTTGCCATTGGGTCAGTTGCTGTTAATCCTGTATTTGTATTTAGCAGATACATCTCTTGCTCTGTTTTCTGGAATTCCCCTGAACTCTCATGGGTGATGGAGGCTGCATCTCAGAGAGTTTATCTTTCATTTATCTGCAGAAGAAACAAGACTTATAACACTTCTGCCATTGCTTAAGCCTAAAGTCTCCCCCGCTCCCTATTTTAGTTTAATTTCATATCCATCAAAGGATGTTTTTACTTTTGGATGAAAGTTTTTCTTTTAAGTCTGTGTTGCAAGTGACCTGTTGAGGCTGTGTACAGTTTCTGAGCCCTCTGAGAGCTCCCATGGCTAGTGAGGATTAAAGGAACTAGGTCAGATTTCTGAACTATAGCATATACGATGCTGCTGTTCCAGCTGGACTAGCTATAAAAGCTGGAAAAGAAAATCAGAGTCCTGGAAAGGTTTTCTTGGATGTGCACTTCCCAGAACTCCCCCTAAAAGTTATCCAACTGTGCAGGCAGGAGTGCAAAAGCTTCAAAAGGTTTTTCCTAAATCAACCCAGCCAGCTGAAATCCACAGGAAAGCTTGTGAGAATTCTACTCGTGAGATGACAGATAATGCAAGTAAAAAATGGAAGAAAAAGCGTTTTTCTACATGATGTCTCTCCCAGCATTATTTATTGTGAACTTAGTGCATAAATAATTGTGTTCCTCCTTCAGCCTTAAGCACAGGTAGGAAGACTTTACCACCCATTGCAAAGCAGTTCTCTCTGGGAACAGAAAGCTGTCTAAGTGTACTGCAGAATGGCTTGGGATGTGCAAGGAAAAATAAGTTTGCAGCCCACTGAAGCTCCCTCAGGGAAACAGAGAGTGGAACTTGGCATGCTGTGGTCCTAGGCAGCCAATCTCCACTGACCAGGCAGAGGGACTATGCTGTCCATCTCATGAACTTTTTTGATCTCTGGCTTCTGTGAAAAGGGTGCTGGCCGCTCAAGCCAGGTTGGAACCTGGCCAAAACAACATCCTGATTCTGTGGCAAGTGCTCTGGGATCAGACCACACGTGATGAGTACCCCAGATTGGTGCTGCGCTGGGGAGGGACTATTGTCATGACCCCTGCTGCGCCCTGGGAAAGTCACTTGGCCATGGCTCACAGGAAGGAGAAAGCTTGCCTTCTCTAGATCCAGGATTTCCTCCTTCCCCCTTCCCCTCTCTCGTGTGCTGCGCCACATCTTACCCCACTCCTGGCATGCCAGGATCAAAAAGCAACATGGAAGTGTTGTGTGGGCTGCCAGTGTCCCTGTGCCAATAAGGGTGCACGGCTGTCTTGTCCCCAGTGTGAGAGATGGCCTTGCTTCTGCCCCACAGTGCCACTGCTGCCGCATGGCGCCAGCCTGCAAAGCTGCCCGCGGGACTGGGAAGCCCTGGCATGGACCGAGCACGGCTGAGCAGACTCCCCAGTGTGGGAAATTTCTAAAGAAGCAGCTTCCTTTAAACCACATTTTCATTTAACTAGTCTAAATATACTTCAGTTTCAAAACACACACACTTAAAAATAACTTACAGAAATATTTATATGGACACTGAAAGGAACTTTCCAGCTTTGGGCATTCAGCCTGCAGCCCACGGCAGAGCCCACAACTGCCTTCCTGCTCAGTCACTCTTTGTTGTTATTGAGCCTCTTGTTTTGGGAGTGTTTGAGTCTCTTTTTCCTCAAGTTATCTTGCTTCACTCCACCCTGCCTCAGGGACTAAGAGGGTTTTTCTTCAGTGAGGTCAAGGCTGATATTGCAGGATAGTTTTTCTCACAGTCACAATCATCATAACTCTCTTGATGGTACAAGTTTTGTTTCAGACCTGGAAAATTCAGCTGCCCCTGTGGTGGGGGATGTATTTGGGAACTCCCTGTGTCATCACCTTGCCCCTCTCTATGCTCTTCATTTGTTTCCCTATCTCAGTTCATGTGTTGCTTGGAGCAGATTTGAGCTTTTGGCAAATGTATATCAGCCTTGCACACTGGGCCTAAAGATGGGATTTGGAATCTTCTAGGTGGTTTTTCAACCCAAATGTGATAGTAAGGGTAATAACAAAACCTTCTGCCTAGTGGTTTTCACCATCATTTATTCAGTGCTGTCAATATTTTCTTCAGTGACACTGTTAGTTATCTGGAGGTGTACAAATCACTTCCCCTTGTCTATGTGGACAATCCCCTTTGCTAAAGAAAGGCTAGGCTCTTACTAAAGCATCACAATTAGGTCAAGTACACAAGTCCATACTCTACATCATATGGGAGAGAAGCAGTCTGATGGGTCAGGACAAAGGTTGTCTGATAAGGATGTGTTGTGTCATTTGTCTGCGTGTCTTGGCTTTTCGAAAGACATCCCTGTAACCCAGGAATGTCTTCTAGGGGGTTTTAAATGTCTCAGTTTTTCATTTCACCAGGTTTTATTTTTAGATCACGATACAATGTTTGTTCAGTACATATTGCAGCATTGGTAAGAATCTGTCCCATGTTTATCAGGAACAAACAGCCCAGAGGAAGGTGTGCTCGCTGTAATGAAGAGTATTTGGATTACAAGAGAGGTCAGATGACTGCAAAACTCTGAAGCTGTATGAGTGTTCAGTCTTGTTTGGTGCTGCAGGAGGAATTGAGCTTGAAATGTTAAATTACTGAAAAAGTTCTGCAACAAGAAACATTTGTATTGTTGTAGATGAGGTAACTTGCACAGGAAAAAGCACAAACCAAAACTAGTTCTGCAGTATCTTTTATGGGAATAGCTTGTGACACTTTAATGTGTCACTACCAATAAGTCTCTGGCTTTTATTTTCAAAGTGAGGTTCAGCACCCTACTGGTTTGAAATTATTTTGTCTCTCTCTCTCCGTCCATATTTCTTTTTATATGTAAAGGCTGGAGAGGGGTAAATGTGTTTTGGTGTTTCTCATAAAACTGTAGTCTAAAACTTCATACAAAGCAGTGGGAACAGACTCTAGGTCAGCAATTAAATGCAACTAGCTCTGAGATGTCACAAAACATCCATTTAAAACAGTCCAAACTCCAGGCTTGGATTAAGATCCAGGCATTCCTAAAAACACAGGATTAAACTGAAAGCTCAGATTTCCTTTAAAACAGAAAGTTTCCTGCTCTCTGCCTGCATAGGCAAGATCAAACTCTTGATCTAAAGAGAAGCAATGCAACACCTTCTTCTGCAGTCCCAAAACCCCAAGGGCACAGGTCAGAGCTGCAGTTTGCCTGGCAGCAAAGATGGGCAGAGGTTTCTGTCTCCTGCGCTGAGGTTGACTGTGCCTTCGGTTGTGCTACTGCTGTCATCTGCAAGCTGGAGCACAGAGAGGGTTACAGAGGGGCACAAAACTTGCTTTAATTTTAGAAGCCTTTTTTTTTTTTAGCCCAAACCATTTCAATGAATGCGCTGTCTCTGTGGTCATGTACATTGATGTAGTAGCACCACGGGGGGTGAGGGACAAGAGGAAGGACAAGTTGCTGTACAGGGTCAGCAACACAAGGCTAGGGCAGGAGCTTCCTAAGCAGCTTTGCTGCTGAGGAAAAATTGTCATCAATATGCCCCTGAGAAGGCAGAATATTGCAGCATGGATTCAGGAACAAGTAGCCAAGCTTAGGAAAGGCCAGAAACTTTTAAATCAGCTTTTTTGGTTTTGGAGAAAAATGGATCAAGATTCAGACCCTGAGATAGCAGCTCTGAAGGGAGTGAGCTGTCCTGCTCACCTCATTGGGGTGTCCTTTCCAAGGCTCATCTATAGGAGACCCAAGCAGGTACTTGTCATGGCCTCTCATGGTCACAGTCACTGAGAGCATAATTTTTGTCCTTCACAAGAGGGACCCTTCCGTAGCATACCCTAATAATGGCCACACTAGTAGCAGGATGGGGAAGGCCTGCGGTGGGAATCCATGCATCACCAGTCCACGTGGAGCAGGACACCACTGCCCCGTGGAAGCCTGCTGTCTCAATGTGGCACTCTCTGAGCCCACATAGTTTTCTGGGGAGATCACAACTTAAACTTGGGATGCCCAGGGACCACAGAAGGATGTTTTCATGAGGATTAGAGGCAAATTTTCTTTCCAAAGGTGTCAAGGATGTTGCATTACATTTACATCAGGAGTGAGAGCAAAGACATTGCTGGAGGCAGTGATCCCCAGGGACTGCTGTGTGGGACCTCCGGGGAGCTTTGCAGCAGGGGGACCAGCTCCCACCACACTCTGGTGAGACGAGGCCAACCAGTACACCAATTTCAGACCAAGCCAGCAGAGGTCACAGTAGGTCCAACAAATTCTCCATGCCCCTGTCCAGCTCAGTCTGCCCTAACAGTTCACTACTGACTGACTGGTATTAAACCCTCATCCTATTCAACAGCCTGAACAAATGTGACAAAGCCAGGTTTTGGCTGCAGAGTACCTTCCTGGAGAGAGGAAACAGCTACTGGAGACTTGGGCTGTGGCTTGGTTGTAACTCTCTTCCCCAGCGTGTGCTCCTGTTGCAGCTAATGTACAATATCTTGGTGTTAAAATCAGTCATGAGGGTGTGGACATGTTTTCTTCCTGTCATTTCACAGAGGAAAATCACTAGACGTGCCAGCCTGTCAGGCTCCTTTATCTTCCCAGACCTCTCACCTTCATCCTCCCTGTGCCACATTCATGCCTAGGCTGGAGGATGTTCCTGCTGCCTGAAGGTGATCTGGTCTGCAGGGAAGTTGGGTCCATGTCTTCTTGTGCTGTGTTACCACCTTATCAGCAACTGCTCTAGGAAAATCTCCTGAGCATCTCCGTGCCACAATCTGGGTGGATCCCTGTTGCACTGGGCTCTCTTGGGGTCTTCCAGAAGAGCTGGGATGATCCCCATGTGGAGATACATGTACTGCAGGGGCAGGTAGGTTTGCAGACAACGAGTCCATGTCCCTGCTCAATTACAGCTCCACAAGGAAATTGCAGGCATGGCAAATGCAAGACCAAATGTATGGTTCTGTATACAGAGACACTGGGGATTTCCTTCCTCCATTTCTAGCAACAGTATCTTGGGCAGAGAAGAAGCAGAGGTAAAAAACTATTAGTTAAAATGAATATAGGAGCCATGAAGGTCTGTATGCCCTTGCTGATGTCAAGATCTGTACGGGATCAGGCTCTGGTTGGCTGAGGTCTCCCACAGGCCACTGGATGCCAGGGCACCTTTCTTGCTAAAGACTTTCTTGGTACAATGCCTTGATGGCTTCGGAACCCACCATGGCTATGACATGTGGCACTTCCCGGTGGCCACAAATGCCCACGTTCTGCTATGGAAAGCATGAGATGGCTGTGGCTAGGTGAGCTGGGCAAGCGAAGCCTGGTAGCTGATTCCTGAAGGTCTCTGCCACTGGAGGGGGACAGAGCACCTCGCTGCGGAGGTAGGTGCCCCTACACCCCTCCCAGGAGAGATCCTCCCATGCTGTAGGGCTTTCATCCAGTTCATCCCGGTGGATGGGCCACTGCTTGCAATGCCGCGCCCTGGAGTGGGTCATCGCGGGATTGCGCTTTTAGCAGAGGAGGGGCGCCGTTTGGCAAGGAGGCAGCATTTCACACAATAGCAGTGAATCCACTGCACATTGCCGAGCCTGCCACCATGGGTGGCCCAGCACATCCAGGGAGGGGTGTTGATCAGGGGCTCTCTGGAGATAAACGCAAGCTTCCTTTGAACTTCAAGTATGCTCCTGGTGGTCTGTGATTTCCAGCTGCTTTCTTGTCACCTTTGGCCCTTGAGGAGCCACTCATCATCTTTCCCATTAGTCCATGGCTTGAATTGCTAGAGTGGGGCAGTGCTGGTGCAGTGCCCTGTCCTTGACTGATCTGCAGATGCTTTCTGCAGATCCTGGCAGCGATGTCTAGAGCAGCACCTATGTCGGCTGGGTTCAGTGCTGGGCTGGGCTGGCCAAGACCACCTGCAAGAGGTGCCACACAGATACACCATGGTGAGGTGAGTCCTGGGCTCTGAAATGGCACAGAGCCTGGTAGAGCTTCCCGTGGAGCAGTGCCTGCAGGAGGTCTCACCAAAAAGACGTGGTCTCAGCTCCTCTCGAGAGGAGGCCACCTGGGGAGCTCATGCCTTGCTCACCTACTGGGCTCTTGTGCTGCTGTTGTGCCAAATACCACAGAGAACTGGGTGGCAACTCCCCGTGCACATTTTGGGAGGGTGTGGTGATCTGGGAGAGGCTTTCCCACAGTGGGGTACCCTGAGGAGCAGACACCTCTCTCCTGACCAGCTTGCTGTGGCCGATGAGACCTGATCGATGAATGAAGATGGCATGCTGCCATCAGGCTGCATTGTGCAACACTGCGTGATGCAACTGAACTTTACATAACCTGACGCAACTCCTAGAGCTGGAGCTTAAAGCTGCAGGTCCTGGGTCATTACTGTATGGTGGATGTACCTCCCTGGTGTATACATGCATGAGGTCAGCCAGTGTGTGGACAGTAGCACTGCTCCAGGCAACTCAGCTTTACTCTTGGGTTTGAAATTGCTTCAACCAACCAATCAACCAACCAACCAACCGACCACGGCTCATTAAGGATGACTAGAGCAAGGGCAGAGGCAAGATCTGCATGTATTGCAGACAGCAACTGTGGAAATGTCATCCATGCAGCTCAGCTTGTGCCCTCCATTCCTATCTGCGACTCATCCAACCCAAAGCATCTTTCCACACTCCTGCCCTTCAGCCCTGGCTGGTCCAGCCCTGAACCCCAGCTCTGCCTGTGTCCTGCAGCCTCCCAATGCCTGTGATAGCACAGTCCTCCTTTGCAGGCCCTCTCCTCCAGATGCTCCTGAACAGCTTCCTCTTTTCATGTGAAATCATGGCTTTGAGCTGCATGCTGTGTTAGATAGGCTGCCTTGGACTATTCAACCATGATGTTTATCTTGGTGCTTTTGGAAAGGTGGCAGTATTCCTCTCCTGAGGCAGGACACCAATGCTCTACAAGACATGTAAGATAATGTACGATAATTGCCTTAAAGAAAATTGCCTTAAGCCTGACTTTCACTATTGTCCATACTGAGCTTCAGGCCAAGGTAATTTCTCATCTTTTCTTTGACATTTATCATATTTAAGCTATGAGGAGAGGAGTTGCTGGCCTGTTGTTTTCTGTACAGCAATGAGGGTTTGCAGCTGTTGTGAGGTCTGTCGTATGTGTTGTGCCTGAGCAAGGCAGGGGGAGTGGGAGCATGTCAGAGAGGAAGGACAACCCCACCAAATAAGCAATCATGGCATTTACTTTCCTCTCTGCAACAGGGGGATCCTGCAATGCCCCTCACTGCTGTAGCATCGGACCAGTCTAGGTAGCATAGCTGCATTAGCTTCCTTGGGCTTTTCTGTTTTTCCCTCTGCCCTCCCAGCCTGTCCCCTCTGGGGGATGTGGTTCCCATGCAGGCAAGAGAAAGAAGCAGAGCCTGGGAAGAGCCCAGTCTTCTTTTTGCATGAGGATCAGGCTAGCACAACTCCAAGTATCACCTGGCTTCCCCTTCCCCCCTCCAGGGAAGCTAATCCTGGGCATCATCAGCTCTGCCAAGTTTACATGGAAAATACCACTAGCAGGACCAGCAACTCCTTCTGAAACCGGACTGGGAGGGGACAAGCTGGTATCCCCTTTCTGATGTGACTGCACCTGTGACTCACTGACATCTCAGTACCTTTCCAACCATGCTGTTGTGCCTGCAGCCAGTGCTTGGGTGCCTGATGAAACATCCTTCTTTTCAGCGTTTTTTTGCCAGGCCCCAGTGATGTAACACCCCAGGTGAATTGCCACAGCCCTGCCAGAATATACTGTGGTACCAGAAGGAAGGTGTGAAAAATGCCTTTCCCCGCCCAGGCACCTGGATTGTCCCTGTGTATTGATGCACTATCCCTCCAGTTCCCTCCTTCCCCTAAGATACATGGGCCCCCTTTCTCTGCTCCCAATTGTCCCCTCCACAACTGATGCACATCAGACATTTTCTTGCCTGGCCATGAGCAGACAGTGCCTGCAGAGTACACAAGCATCATGAGGCACCTCTGCCACTCTCCTGTGGTGCCAGGAGAGATCCTCCATGGCATAGGGAGGAATTACAGGGCATTCACTCATAGCCATCCTGGCAGCTAACTGCTGCATTCACAGTGGCTTACAGGAAGGCTAAGTCCCCACGACTGCTGCATGGTTCTGGTCTCTTTACCTCAGGTTCCCTATCAGCAAAGTGGGAACCATGACCTGGAAAACAAAGGCACCACATTGTCCCTTACGGAGAAGAGAGAAGAAAAGAGGTCAAAGGTGTGAAGCTGTGAGCAGAGACGTGTGTTGGCAATGGTGTGAGCTATTTGTGTGCTGCGGTGAGGCCTCAACACCAGTGACCACGTACATACAACAGCCTGGGTGTTTGAACTCCACCCTGTGAGGATTCACTGGTATGAGAGCACCACTTGCCATGGAGATCACCAGGTGCCCAAGATCAGTTCACAGATATTCTGGGAGGATGTGTAATCAAACCAGTTCTTTACATCCCTAAACTAAACAGCCTCCAGGAAGCAAATAAATGGTTAAGAAGACAGGGAAAAATGCTGGAGAAAGCAACATTTTCTCCATACTCATGGCCAAGTTGTAGTGGGAGAAACTGCCGTGTATACTCAGTAAGCGCTGATCCGTGACCGTGTGGCTCTTTGTATTATGTCTAAGAAGGAAAGCAAAACAAGAAATGGTGACCAGACTGGGATTATAATCCTGGAATACAGTGGCTGCTAAAAGGCTAAAGAGGAGACCACAGAATAGTGGCTTCTGTTAAACCAGTGGGTGAACTGCTTGCCTAGATGATGGAAGTTTTCCCAAATCCTCTCTCCATAAAGGCACTTGTGATGGCATTGTGTTTAAGCTCCTGAGAAATGCAATTTAAAAAAAAAAAAAAGGAAAATTAAACAACTTCTAAATATTGGGGGGGAGGAAGGGGGGGATGTTTAAGGAAATTACTAGTGTATTGCCAGTTTGGAGAGAGTTTAAATATTGTGTCAAGGGAGCAGTTAGTGTGTGGTATGTAAAATGAAGCAATACAAAAACGGTTATTAACTGAGGCTGATTTGGCCTTAAAATGTGCTCTAGGAACTTCTGTGTCAAAGGATATAGCTACCCGAGAAGACAGGGAGTTGCAACAGCATCAAACAGCCTGAAACAAAACTTTTATTGTTCCCCTTTTGGGGGACAGTCTCCCCTTTGGGGTGGAAGTCCTTCAGAAGAGTATCAGTATTGAAAGCATTCATGAGAGAAAGCTTTGTTGAAAGAGAAACATGCTTTTAATTCCACTGTGCCCCTGAGAATCCATCTGCAGGACAACCCGTGTAGAGGCAGAATGACAACATGGGCAGGACCTGGGATCCTCTCCTCTCCTCTCCCTCTACTGAGGGAGGATGTCAGTGAGGAGGAAAAATGGGGCTTTCTATTTTGTGTGGTTCCCTAGTTTCTGTGAATAAAGACAGATATCCTTTGCCTAGGTTTGACTAAACAAAACTTATCAGCCCTGTGGGTGTGCTGGCTGATGGCAAAAAACACCCCTATGAATAATGCACACAAGGTCTTACTCCAGCATAACAGGCCAGTACTAGGATAGTTTCCACACCCATGTTCTGATGGAGGGTCTTGGCCCATGTGTTGCAAAATGTTTTTAGCTTTCAGAGCAGTGCAGGCAAGGATTGTTGGAAATGACAGCAAGGGGTGTCTGCGGAGGTACTGGTGAGGCTGTCAAGAATGGCTGCAGAGCTAATGAGGGAAAAGTGAATTTTCCAAAGTCTCAGCCATATGCTGTGGGTCTTGTAGATGATATTCATAAATCAAAGTAATGCATGAGGCTATCCTCAAGGCACCTCAACTACAAGATATGTCACAATTATCTTCCTTTCTGGGGATAGGCAGTTATTACCAGTGGGTCTTGCCCAACACATCAACACTATTACACTCCCTAAATAGACCTGTGCACAAAGGACAGAAGTAATGTTGATCCACATGATGTGCCAAGGCCGCAGATGAAGCAAACAACTCTGCTTTAACAGAAAATGAAACTGCCTGTAAAATTAGCTTGCAGCACTTTGCCATGGGCCTGAGACACTGATGCTGAAAGCCAGACATCAGGGTAAAATACTCAAAAGACCCACACTTGGGGCTCACTGGCATCCATCTGCAGCGCTGTGCTCACACCCAGAGAAAAGACCCACGGGTCATCTGGGGAGGTCAGCGGTTTAACCACAGCTTATCTCAAGAGGAAACAATTTACTCTGGTTGCAAATGCCGAGCACTGGCTTCAGCGTTAGCAGGAACAGCCTGGTTAGGAAGAAGGAAGGTTTTCTGGGGTGCTTCCTGCTCAGGTGGCGTGGTAGGAATGCCTAGTGACTGGTACCACAAGCACCTGGCGAGTGACACATATCTTAACGCAATGTGAAAGAGAGAACAAGCCAAGTCGACGGAGACATCTGATGAAAGGACGAGGAGATGGGCTTAGCACACAGCCTCTTTGAGCCTTCTTGGCTGGAAAGAGAGTACTGAAAGACACGTCCAGGTTGCCTAACGTGTGGCACCAGAGCACTTACTGTAATAAATCTCAGGTCTACTGTCCTCCAAGAATTACATGATGGCCCTCTGGGAATGATAGCTATGAAAGCCCTGGCTGGAAATTTGGTTCAGTGGCCAGATACTGATACACAAATAGGAGGAATGGCAAAACAGTGTCAAGGGTATTAATAAAGCTAGTTGGGAAATTTTCCATCAGAATGATTCTCCAATGGAAAATGCCGTTTTCACTAACTCAGCAGTTTCTGTAACAAAATTGCAGATTTCCATTGGGAAAATCAAACTGAAGTATCCTTGACTCTTTTTTTTGCAAGAAGAAAATAAAATTGCCGAGACCAGTGTAGGCAGACTAACAGAAGTTTTCTTTCTGTGCAGCTCTCAGACACTCAACCTTCTTCTCAGGTCCAGAAATCAGAGATGCAGATGAGCAGTCAGAGGTGCAAGAAGGCTGGGAGATGGGAAGTCACCCCCCTAGATTTTTGACAGCTCACCTGCTCCAGAAAGTAAATATACCCCTACCAGATGGACAGCCAGGAGAACAGAAGTTTTCATTCTGGTTCTTGTAAAGCTTAATTTTTGTGGAACACTAATGAAGACAGCATTTTTGATTTTTCATTTCAGTATTTTCCTTAAAAAGAAACTCAGCTACTATAGTTTTCTTTCTTGCTGGAAGGGATTTCTATTTCCCAGCCAGCTCCGGGTATCAGCAAACACTACACTTGCTTATATATTCTCCTTTGTATTCTCAAGAATGGCCAGCTGCTCTAGGAAAGCAAACTTAGAAATGGGCCATTTACAGGACATATGTTTTTGATTGCAGGAAATGTGCCTCATAAATGGCCTGAAGTGCTGCATATGAATGCTACTAATTTAACACAGACTGGGAAAGTGTTAAGATTAGTATTTTCATGGACAGGAATTCCTACTTGCACTGTAAGTGATGAAGGGTCACTTTTTTGATGTTCAAAAAATTGTGTGCTTTTATCTTACAAAAGAGTATCAGCCCTGTCGCATAAGCTCCTTGCTGTCCTGCCATAAAAGGAGCAGTGGGAAGATTTGTTCAAACATCCGATTCAGTGATCCAAACCAGAAGTCTGGATAAAGTGAACTTACAATAAAAAGATATGAATTCTCTTTTGGCCTGGAAAGAACATGTTAATACAGATCTCTACTACAGTCATCCATGGTCTTGGAACACAGATTTTTCTTGCTTGGACTTGCTAGCACCTGATTTCCAGGGGGGGTGTTTGTTTGAAAAGTGATAGGATCAAATGGCCCCATATAGTCATGCATGAGTCTGCTGCCTTCAGATTCGAAAAAAAAATCTGTGCAAGAGGTAACTGTGAAAACTCGGAGAAATTTTAAGCAAATTATTTGGCGACCTTCTTCTCTGTTTTATCAGGTGGAAATGGCATTGGGAGCCTTGGAATTAATTAGAAAAATGGAGTTGTCAAATTGTGCCCTCTTATCAGAAATAATACTTGTCAGCTTTATGGAAATGTTTGTGGTTATGGATGCTGAAGTAGGTCAGCTGGCAGTTATTCAGGTAGCAACAGTGGGGACATGAAGAACCTTGGAAAGACTGAGACCTTTTTTCACATGCCTGCAAGCACTTTTAGACATCTGATTTAAAGCTTCTACATTTAGAAACATTGGTTAGAATCTCCTGGTGCTTCAGGAAAAAAAGTAAAGTGGAAATGCCTTTTTTGCAAGGATGTAACATTTAACTGGTTCTTGTCATGAAGGACATTGGAATTCTCTGGAATTCCCAATGGAGGTGTTATATGTTGCACTTAAATGTTTGCTTCATGCTTGTTCTAGCACACTTGTGTATTGGTATTTTGAAGTTCTGCTTCCCTCTGCTCTGGAGCACTGATCTTGGCAGTCAGAATTAAAGAAGGAATGGTGCTACATGTCCTTCAAGCAGGACATGTAGAAAAGGGCTGATGACTTGGTGCTCCTCTGCAGAGCTTGGTAGCAGGGTCAGCTTCTCCAGTGCTGCTCCTATGTCTTTGTGGCAATGTTTGTCCTGCTTTATGTCATTGTTTCAGAACTCCCAGAACCTCTGTCTTTTGTTGTAATTTGGGATCTGTCTCTTTCAGCAGTTGACCATAGCATGATGATAAGTGTCCCAAAGGAGCGTAAAGGAGTTTGCTTTTTCTCACTGACTTATGGTTTTCCCCTGTCCTCCTGCAGAGCTCACAGTCTTGGTCTGAGCTGCAGGAAAGCTTTTATCCATCAGGGCCAACCAATCCTTCATCTGCCTCTTGCCTCACTGAGCTTTCACCTTTTACAAGTTCCCCATCACAGCCAGCTGTGGATAGATTAATCACATTTCTATCAGATAAAGATCAGCAGAGGCATCACAGATGAGGCTGGTCTTGACTTCCTGAGGCAGGGTCAGCTAGTGTATGATCTCACCTCACACTCCAAAACGCACACTCTCCATCAGCTTCCTTGACTTTGTTAGCAGAAAGTAGTAGGACAGTGTGGGTTGGTGGTTGGACTTGGTGACCTTAAAGGTCTTTTTCAGCCTGAATGATTCTATGACGTCTGGTGGTGGGTCACAGGCCTGAGTAAGGATAGCTGTTCCCTATCATGGGAGAAGGTCCCAGGGTGTCCAAGGAGGGATCATTTACACCAGCTCAGAGGGCCCTGAGGACATTTGGTACAAGTACCTGTTATATCCAGGGCAATGCAGCCATCCTTGGCAGAAAATCCATGGGAATTTACTTGCACAAATGTAGAGTGATACACTTGTATGTATTTCTGAGTCATGTCCTGTCGGTACTTCCTGCACCAGTTACATCCGTGGGTTAGATAAATAGAAAAAAAAAAAAAAAGGCAGTGAAAAATGGAGTTTCATCAAAATCTCAAGGACCAAGATCTTCAAATAATACAAGTTCAACAAATGGTCTTAATACAATACACATATCAAGTGCATAAGCCTCTGGCCCTTCTGCATGGCTGTTCTGCATCTTAACTAGAAAAGCACAGGCACTTTGGGGAGCTCTGGCCCCTTTCCTGGGATGTGCTATAGGGCATTCTCTATCTACAGAAAAAGCAAACTGTCTTCCTTTTTGTCCCTCTTCCCATTCCTCATGATCTTGATCTTACATGGGGATGGCAGCTGATGCTTAAGACTTAGGACAGCTGCATAATTCATTGGCAGGATTGCTGAACTTATGGAGGGGATCAGATATCAGAATAACTGGGTTCTGGACTGGAGGGATTAAGCTCGCAATATTGAGTTTTGGATGTTCCAGTTGGGGATATTGCCAAAAGGGACATGAAAGGTGATCTCATTTCAGTTTGGTGCAGCGCACTAACTAATCATGGTGAATACTAAATTCTAAATAAAATAAAATACTGAATTCTAAATAAAATACTAAATACACAGTTCTGCTAAATTAATCCCTATCTCAAGTTGCCCATGTAAATCCACTGACAAACTTTTTTTTCCCTTTTGATTCACTTAGAAAGAATGCTGAAAAGACGTTCAAAAGGTTTTTGTTTGGTTTTTTTTCCCCCTGATGCACAAGTTACTGGCTTCTGCTAGATATAAGTTGTTGTGGGGTTCATGGTTATTTTAGTGGCACACAGAAACACCTCCAAGGCCTGCCTGACATGTCTAATGCATGTGTTCTAGCTTTAACGAAATGCCAGATTAGGGGTCAAGAAAGTACTTCCATCCAAATCAGATTGGCTGGAACAATTTTTTAACCTTCTGTAATGCATGGCATAGTCTGCTTCCCTTGGCCAGAAGGAGATGTTCCTGTGAACTGTAGAGAAGAAAAATGACACACTTAATTATGTGAGTGATGGAGAAGATGGAGGTGAATGTCCTTGATCTCTCTGGATAGGCTTGTAGTTGCAGGGACTGGGACTGATGGCCTTGGTGGTCCTAGCCAATCCAATAGTACTGCAGATGACAAATAACTGCCTCCGTCTTCGCTGCCTGGTGTTTAAAGGATCCCTTGTGCTTTGCTTTCAAAGTTACCTGCACTGTATGTGAACATGTTGATCCCTCCACTATACAGAAATTCAAATATAACAGAAGTTCAGTATACAGCAGCATCCCATTCCCCTCCAGAAGCAGCACCTCTGGGCTTTGCACTTTGTGTCTCTTCTGCCAGGGGACATGTTCCCACCCCCTGGGGCTGTGACAGGCCAGGGGAAGTGATTAGCTCCCACGTTCTGGGAGGGGACTCTGCACGTGTCAGTCACTGCTAAACCTGCAGCAGCACAGCCAACATGACGTTGCCCTCGGCAAGGTGAAGGGTTTCCCTTCTGGGAAATGTTTCAGAAAGCAGCAGTATCTCTGTCATGGCAGGCAGAGCTCCTCCCTGGCCTCTCGCTAAAACAAGCCATTGTCCGTGTGCCTATGAATCACGCCAAGCACACTTAGGAACACAAAGGTGTTGTGTCATGTGAATTGAGGGGTGCAAGAAAGAAACCAGGGGAGTTTCAGGGACTGGATGTGCAAGTGGTCAGGAGCAAGATGGTTACGTATGGAGGCCTTGTCTGTGCAGAGGGCTGTATCAGTGAGAGGATGAGCTACATGGGGCATGCACTGAGGATTTCAGCAGTAATCCTCACCACAGGCCAGCATGCTGCAGCATTCCCCTCTGCTCCCTGTGGAGGAAGTGGGAAGGATGGTTGGCAGGATTCACACAGCTGCCTCATGCCTCCTCCAGTTTGTCTCTGCACTCCCACTGCTAGCTTTGTGCTGCCCCTTGAAGAAGTATCTTTATAGCTAAGTCACCCAGTGACCCCTAAGCTTGTACATTAGCTGCAGTTTTTTGTGATGTGAGGCTGCTTCTGGGAGCCTTCACTTGAAGGACCTTCATGCTCCTTTGTTTTCTGTTTCAGAGAAACCTGGATTATTTGAGCAATGGCTTGTGGCTGGGATGGCTGCTGGTATGAATTAGAAAACCCTCCCCCTCTGTTTATGAGGTTCTAGATTGTGGCCCTGCTCACAGCACATTTTATGGATGGGGCTTATTTACCTTTTAATGCAACAAGAATCTTCACCATCTGGTCCCATGTAGGTTTATACAGCACGTACTTCGAGACTGAAGCTTGGTAACTGTGCTAGGTGAGAACACAGCTCATGTAAGGTTTACCTGCTTCTTAGCATGCCAGCCAAATCCAAACTAGGTTGAAGGCAGAATTTTTCAATGGTGAGGGGAACGCTTTGCTGGAGCACTCTGTTGTGGGCAATAGTGGCTTCTTTGTTTCTTGATGTCTTTGGATTGAAGCTGGATGACCTTCTGGAAGGTATGCCTGGCTAGATGCAAATACTTGGGGTCAGTAAGGGAAGAACTGAGACTAAGTTTCACAGATAGCTTTACATATGAGGTGCCAATCTGTTTTGGCCTGAACACACAAGTCTGAGTTTAGTCCCCATCTAAATACAACAGCGTGTGGTGCTTTGGAGAGAGATGCTCTTTGATGGGGCTGAGAACTGGTGACCATGCAGCAGCTCCTCAGGCAGAAGTGATTTGCTCCTGCCAAGGATGAGCATTCATACTGGCTGCTCTGGGGACACGGCCAGCCTGGGGTACAGCTGACCTGCAGTTTGGTCAGCTAAGGTCCACTGCATCTGCCTGTACCAGTAACCCCACTAAACAGGCTGCTGCCATCAGACTCTTCCTTAAGTCTCTTTTGGAGCCCAGGTCTGTAAGGAGATGTGGCTCTCTGTGCAGGGATTCCCTTACAATACCAGCTCTGACAGCTGGGCAACAGCTGGCTGCAGATGATTGCCAGCAATAATAAAGGAGGCTATGTGATGGATTCCCTTCTGTAGGGGTTACTAAACAAACAGAGCTTGAGGAAACCTGGCCTTTTCCAGGAGCAAATGCAGCACAAAACCTCTTCTTGTTCTGACAGGCCAGCAGCAGGTCCTTCTCCACTGCGATTTGCAGATAATCCCATGTACAACAGCTTCAGAAACTGATCTGGTGAGAGCAGCTCCTCTCTGCATCCCTCGCCAGCCTGCTAGCTGTAAGGGAAACATACATGTTGAAGAGCAAGATGATTCCTTTGGGGCCTCCTAAATGATTTTGCAGTGCCTTTGAGAGAACATGGGCAAACTGTGGCAAAGCTCCCATACATGATATACTTGTGGGCAGAGGTATGCGAATGTAGGGGATGGGAAAGGTTGCCCAGGCCTCTCAGGATGGTCTCGGATGTATGATGATGTCTTAAAAGGATTGAAGGAGGGGAAACAGGCCACAGTTTCCACTTTTCTGCATCCATGGGCAGTGCAGTCCTCATACTGACTTCCAGCAGGCCCCTGTGCTCATGAGGAGAATGTTTCCCGTCTCCCTGGGACGAGGGTCTCCCTTGAACAGGCAGTTCCCACTGCTGTGGGGTCCCAAAATGCAGCAGACCTCCTCTCTTGAAAGGCAAGCCCCTTCTTGGCAGCTGTTGAGCTGCCTCCCCATGTGCCACTGTGCTACAGAGTCTCGTGGGCAAACTTGAGGGTACTGAGTACCAGCAAGGGGGGAGGATCCTCTGTGGTCTGCCTTTCAAGCCCTCATTTCTCCACTCTTCCTGGTTCCCATTCTCTTTGCTCCGGGTTTCCCTGATCCCTCACAGCCTGCTGTCCCTCCCCTCGCCAGAGCTGTGGAGGCTGGAGGCTGGAGCTGGGCAGGGGGTTAAGAGGCAGATGGGAGTTGGCGGCTTCACTCTGCTGGAGTGAGGGAGGGCAAGTCACTGACCTCCCAGCAGGAGTGACACAGGAAACCTATAATTACATGCTGGTGACAGCAATGCTGGGTCTTGTTAATCACGCTGCTGCCATGTCAGAGATGCTGCCTCTTGGGATTAGGGAAAACAAACAAGCTCAAGAGGCACTGGCAGCAGTGGTGACTCTGTCCAGTGATTACCCAGCACCTCCCAGGGCAGTTCCCCCACAGCATTGGCTAGCCCAACTGTGTGGAGAGTGTGATGGGAGCCGAAGGCTCGGCAAACAAGCTCGTCCCAGTAGAGCCTAAAGGATCCATCACTTGCAGTGGCAGATTGGAGTCCTCTCCCTTTTTCAGCAGCTCTCTAAACACATGACACCTTCCTCTCCCCTTGGAAGTCACCCCACTTTTTTCCCTCTGTGTTTTGTAGGAGTAGGCTGAGGCACAAAGGAGATTTACATAAAGCCCTGCAGGGAGTCAGTGGTAAAAGTGGGCTTTAAGTGCAGCAATGCTATTTCCACACCCTATTTCCTCGACCCTTGCTCTGCTGCTCCAACACTGCCTCTCAGCCCTTCTCCTCCACTTTGGAGGGAAGCCCTGGTGTTCTGCCCTGCAGTACTGCCCTGTCCACTATGCTGGCTACTTCATTGGTTTTGGTGATTGCTAAATATCTCCACTTTTGCAGTGTGAACTTTGCTTGAGGAGTTTCCCATCCCTATGAAGTGACTCCACCTCAGATCCCATCCCCACCTACTGGACAAAGTCTTGGCAAAAACAGTCAGGGAATACAAGGTTTGGGCTAATTCCCTCCTCCTGAATAAAGGTCTCTGCCTGGGGCAGCCCTAATGGCAGTCCCAACGTGGAAAAGACACTGTTGCCTTGTTACCAAGTTGAGTTGTAGTGGGAAAACTCATCCCATGTCCTTGTGGGATCCCCTGTGCCCCAATAGCCAGGGTCCAGGAAAGGCCATTGACACAGGACAGAACTTGCTTCAGGCCAGCATGGGAAACAGAGAATTTGGGACTTGAAGATAAGCGGGTCCTTGGTGCATCCCCAGAGAACGAGGGGAGCGAGCCTCAGGCTGGGGGCTCCAGGCTTCAGCCAGCCCCTAATCCAGTGTACAGCTGAGAGGATCAAGAGATAGAAAGGTTGCTCACTGTAAATCCTTTTGAAGTCTGTTCCAACTGTTTTGCTGGGAACTTGCTGGCCTGCGTGCCAGAGGGGATGCTAAGCTGGGGAGCCATGAGGAGCAGACGTGTGTGTCCCCTGTGGGGCCTTGGGCTCTGAAAAACCACCCACTTGCTCCAGGGACCACTGCTGCCCGAGTGCCCCAAACACAGCAACAAATGATGATGCTGGGGGCATGTGAAAACATCAAGCTTGGTGAAGCCCCTCTGCTGGAGCCCTGCAGGCCCACTGAGAGGGGCCAGGAGGGTCCCCAAGTGCCAGGACAGCCCAGCTGAGGAGATGGCTGGTGTGGGAGCAGCTGGGTGGGCATGGCTCCAGCTCCGACCCTGTGTGGCTGCAGGTTGCAGGATGGCTTGCCGCTGCTCTGCCTTTACATAAACACACTTTGCTTCTCTTGACTTTTCTCTTAATGAATTCCTCCTCTCCCGGCTGTTGTTTTTGGCCTCCAGCTGATACTGTGGTTTTCCTTCTCCACACGTGATAAAAACACTCCTCACCGACTGCTTCCTCCAGGTGATGGACACCTGTAGCTGGCCCCCTGTCCCCATATGGGTCAGGGTTAGTGGCACCAGGACACAAAGTCATCACCATGCTGCAGACTTGCTTTCTGGACTCCGCAGAACACGACATGACAACATGTGGTGGTATGAAAGGGGTCTGCATAAAGGAGCCAATGCTCCCTGAAGCAGAGAGGGACATTGGGGATGCAGGAGAAGGAAGTGAGATGGAGGCACTAGGCTTGCTGCGGGGCCAGACCCTTCCTAAGCAGCATGGGCCACAGAGCTGCAGCAGTGCTGCAGCCCCACTGCATTTTCCAGCAAGGCAGAGGTGACCAGAGAGCAGCCACCCTGCATGCCGGCTCTTAAAATTGCCAGCATTAAGTGCACAACAAATTGATTAAGTAAAAATATCAGTAAAGAAGAGTATTTGTATTTAATGGCCCTTCCCCACTTCCAACTGCTTACCCTTAAAATTACTCTTGGGACAGAACTCTAAGATTTTCTCTTAAACCACCAAGATTAGAAACTGCCTTTCTTTTTCAGGCAAGTCCTGAAAATTTTCTTCCCTCAGTGAAAGCAGGGTCTTAAGAAAAACCCACATTATCACAAAACCTATCCTAATTTGTGTGCCTCTGCCCCCTGACCACTCTTCTCTCCCTATTGCATGGGGCGGGCCCCTCTCCAGATCTGTCCTCCCTAGCTGGTATCTGTCCCTGCTCCTGAGGCCAGTGCTCCCAAACCGCAGCCCAGCACTGTCCGGCTGTTGACCTCCACTAGTGCTGCCCACAGCACCCAGTCTCCCTGGCCCATCTTCCCAGATGTGTTTTTTATCCTCCCTCCTTTTCCATGAAAACGCAAAACATAGAGTCCTGCTCCCTCTTCTCCCTGTGCTTTCCTCTCTTACAGCTCAGCCCCCTTTGCCTTTCATTCAGTGAGCTTCCCATAAACACAGGTTTTGCAGTCTCAGAGCAGATGCAGCAGAAATGCTGGTGCATGAAGGAGCAGCATTGATGGCTGCTAAATGCTATCACCCTTGAGGGACTCTCCTGGGATGGGGCAAAGCAGACATAAGGTATAGCTTCTGTTCCTGAAGGCACAGAGTAATTTTCCTGACTGGGTGACACTAAACACCTTGTTTGAAAATAGAGAGAGGAACCTGAAGGAGCAGGCACAGGGGATGTGAGGTAACACAGGTAAAACTCCACCGCGCCAGACACTGGGCACAGACAAAGGGCCACACCTGTGGTTTCACTAAACCATCTCACCTGATCTGGCACTGCTGGTTACTGACTGACGATGGCAAATTCCAGTCCTGCAAATCCTACCAGGAATCCCTTCCTGCACGTATCAGCAGCGCCCTTTGATCTGCCTGTGGGCAGTGGCCAGGGCTCCTGGGCAGCCCCTGCTTCCCCTCATACCTGACAGCCCCCCATGCTGCAGGAGGGCTGTGAGAACCTACTGGTGCAGGGTCTTCTGCAAGAGGAGCTTGGGCTTGGCATTGACCTTGTCCCATTTATCTGAGTTATATAAGATCTTCCCATATGGGTTGCTGGCTACGTGACACCTAACTATTTAGGCCAGTGTAGTCTGTGACAAATGTGACAGTCGGTTTGGGGGAGGGAAGTGGGTAGGCTGGCTTGCACTGTCTCAGGCGGGAAGGGAAACAGCTGGACGCTGTGCAGCAGGGTCACTCCTCAGCTGACACAAATTTCCCTGTCCTGCTGCATGTGGGAGATGCCCAGTTTCAGCTGAGCTCAGCAGTTCTGCACCCAGGGCCTCTTTTCAGAACAAGAGCTACACTAATAAATCACCATGTTCCTTTTTGACCATCCTGTCCAGGGCAGAAGGGGAGAGAAGATGAGAGGGTAACTCAGAGATCGGGTCTTTGCCTCTCCTTTGTGGGTTCTGAGTTGGGCTGAGATTTCCCTGTGGTCCATTCAGAGACAATGTAGTTCTTGCTGGAGCTTCAGTTTGCATCTAGGCCAAAAGAGCCAGTCCAAAAAGCAGGAGCTGCTTCCTGGGCTTTGGGGTACAAATCCCTGGCAGCTTTAGAGGCATGAGCTTGGGATGGAGTTGGCAGCAGATGGGAAACTGTAGCATATGGTTAGCGCTGGGCTTGTTTGAATAAGAGCAGCACGAGGAGCGTGCAGGCACAGGGAGCTGTAGATCACAGTAATGCTGCTACTAGCTTGCCTGCAGAAACTGGTGTTGGACTTCATCTGTGTCCTTCTTGCCTGTCTGCCCCATCAGAGAGGCATTCATCCCCTTTCTGGGCACCGTCATGGAAAAAACATTCCCAGACAAGGCAAGGGGTCTTCTGCTACCTTTGAGGTTATCGAACACTGAGGATCCTGGCTTTCTTGGCTACTGGTGGGCAAACAGTCAGTCTTGCACTCCCCTGACCTGGCCATGCTTCAGTGTCCCTGTTACAGTGCACCTGCAAGTCCAATGCATGTGTGACCACTGACCAGATCACACAGAATCACACAGAATTTTTTATGTTGGAAGGGACCTCTGGAGATCAGCCAGTCCAACCCCCCCCTGCCAAAGCAGGGTCACCTAGACCAGGTTGCACAGAAACGAGTCCAGGTGGGTTTTGAATGTCTCCAGAGAGGGAGGCCCCACAACCTTCCTGAGCAGCCTGTTCCAGTGCTTTGCTGCCTTCAGAGGAAAGAAGTTCTTCCTTGTGTTGACGTGAAACTTCTTATGTTTTAGTTTATGGCTCCTCATCCGGTCGTTGGGCACCACTGAAAAGAGTCTGGCACCATCCTCTTGACACTCACATTTGAGAGGTTTAAATGCATTAATAAGATCCTTCTCAGTGTTCTCTTCTCCAGACTGAACAGCCCCAGCTCCCATAGTCTCTCCTCATAAGAGATGCTCCAGACCCCTCATCATCTTTGTGGCTTTCCTTGGACCCTCTCTGATATCTCCTTTTCTTCCCTGTCCTGAGGAGCCCACAACTGGACACAGCATTCCACAGGTGGCCTCACCAGGGCTGAGTAGAGGGGCAGGATCACCTCCCTTGATCTGCTGGCCACACTCTTCCTGATGCACCCCAGGACACCATTGATTCTCCTGGCCATAAGGGCACTGCTGACTCATGGTCAACGTGTCATCCACCAGGAAACCCAGGTCCTTCTCCACAGAGCTGCTCTCCGGTAGGTCAGTCCCCAACCTGTGCTGGCACTTGAGGCTATTCCTCCCCAGGTCCAGGACCTTGCACTTGCCCTTGTTGAGCCACATTAGGTTTCTCTCTGCCCAATTCTCCAGCCTACTGAGGTCCTGCTGAGTCCCAGCACAGCCTTCCGGTGTATCAGATGCTGGCCACTGCACAGAGCAGAAGAAGAAGAGCTCACATCACTGTGAGCTGTTGGTGGATGTTCTTCCTGCATGGGCTTTTTCTGCAAAGGGAGCATCTTGCAGCACTTGAAGAGTTTCTGTGCCATAACTTGGTATCAGTTTGGAGCTAGGTCTTCAACATCACTGTTTCTCTTTACCATCCCTGAGCCAACCCTTTACCCTGAGACATCAGTTTTGGTTAAGACAGGGCCATGTCAGCCTTTTCCTTTTTAAATAGTGAAGTGGTCAGGGGAAGCCTATAGGAAATAGATGTGATACTGTAAGAAGTTAATTTGTTACCATAACTTGAATTTGCATCACTGTTGCCACTTTTTATACCTTGAAGCCTTCGATCTTCAAGGCTGCCTGTCAAACACCTTTCATCAGGATCAAATTCTTGATTTGGAATTTGCCTCTGGACAGAATGAGAACCACTCCCAAATACCACTCGTCCTGATTACACTCTTTGTGGTGGTGACACTGCTATTGAGGCTCTGTACAGGGCCTCTCACCTGTGTTTCCCTGCAAGGATGTGCATGCCTCCTTCCTTGCTTTTCCTCTGGACTGTGGCCCTCCTAGAGCAAGTGTCCCTGGAAATTTTTTTTGCCTCTTTTGGAGTTGCTGCTTGTGGGAGATGAGGAAGGAGTGTCCAAGCACCCCATGATCAGGGCAGGCTGGGGCTTGCTGGCAGCACTTAGGCAGGATCTCCTCGATCATCCAATTCATCTACGCCACAACTGTATGCTGCTATTAGGTGATTATGTTTCACTATCTTCATTGTGTAATTATTCATATGCTCATAAACAATGTAAATAGCCTCTAATGAGTTGGTAAGTTAAACATTCAGTAATGACTTTGAATGTCAGGAACTGTCTGCACAGAAAAGTAGCTACTTTAAAGTAGGGTTTTTTTTCTTTTTCTGTGTTGCAAAACCAGCTAACATCTTTGTTCCTTCTTTTTGCTAACACTCTGCAGGCTATTCTGCTCATAAATCACTTGACTTGAGTGGATTTACTCATCAATTAATCCAGAAAATTTGGCTGCCCTCTTTCACGCTATTGATGATATTCATTAAAAAAAAAAGTAAAAAGAAAAATGAAAAACCCAAACAAAATATGTAGCAAGTTTCTCTTCTTTTTCTTATTTTAAAATTTTATTTTAGTGTTGATAGTCATGAATGGATCCTTGGCCCTATTCTTCTTTGACCTTGCTATTTTTGAAAGTCTTTTTCAGGGCAAATATTTGGGCCAAAGTCTTACTTAGGCAGGAGCTGCTCTGCATGTAACAGCAAGGATTTCAAAAGGGCTGTAACAAAAATAATCCCCAAATCAGTTTGATTTCCCCCCACACACACATTTCCTGCACTTTAAAAAACAAATTTCCAGCCCGAAAAATCATCAATAAAAGCTTGGGAGTATGAAGTCTGAATGCTTAAAGGCTCTGTTGCAGATATGAAAACTATAGTTTACCATGTTGGATTTAAATTTTTTATTTTTAAACAAAGCTCATGAAATTTTTTTATCCGATTTGTGAGTTTGGGTGCCTGGAATTGCCATTACTGTGTTAGAATGATTCTTTACTACCTTTCTGTTGTGTTTTTTAATCATGGAAGTTTCCTTCTGTGGCTGACATCCCAGATCCCTCCGCCAGCTTCCCCCCAGCACTGCCTGTGTCCTTGACCTCTGGCATTTCCTCTCATAGCATTGGAAAAGGAGCATTTGAACACTTCTCACAGCTTCAGCTTCTAACCATAGCCATGCTACAATTTCTGTGTAAAATAGACTGTGCCATTCTTTTCCAGATACATGTATGAATTGCTGATATGCATCCTTGTATTTTTGGAGATATTTGTGTATTTCTGGAGTGAGACTGCCATGGTAGATAACCAGAGGAAAGCAGTTCTGTTTGGGAACAACTTTCAGAGCTTTCTAATTAGTTCTCAGTCTATGTTGGGACAAAGCCACAATATTTCAGCTATTCTGGCAGAGAGCATTGTGTCAAATTTCCATTTTTTTGTGTGTGAAATGTGATTTTCAGAGTGAAACTTACATTTTTCAGAGCTGAAATATGATGGGTGCATGCTAGTGTTTGTACCGAGAGAGAAATGCCCAGATTCAAGTCTCTGCCCAATCTCATTTTGAGCAAAATATCTATCCCTGATCAGGCACAACCAGCTATGGGATGGAGCCTGATCCAAGCTGAGGTGTTCCCTCTGGCACTGACTTCTGGGAGTCTGCGGCTTCTTTCTGCCCCCACCAACAAAAAAGTGTGTGTCCACAGGGGAGGAACAGCTGTGCTATGTCACACCGAGGGTTCTTGGAGCCCAGCAGCCTGTCTCCAGCAGTGGCTGATAACACATGCAAAGAGCATTACTTGAAGGCACATGTATAGCGATACATCTCCCAAATGCTCCCCAGTGTCCCACAGTTTGCTGTTTGGGGGACTTTCTGAGGCAGACATAGTATCTTTGTTGCATTTTTTGTTCTTTTTCCACACATTTGTTTTGCTGGTTTTAAACCCTGTGAACTTGTAGTATCCACAGCATCCTGTAGCAAGGACTTCCACAGTGTCCCCTGTTGTGTAAACAGACACATCCTACTGTGTGCTGTGCTTGCTGCTTTCATTTGATGCCCCTGGTACTTGTAATGTTCTTTTACAATTTCCTTGGAAGAATTTTCTGTGAGACCTTTCCTCTCATGCTTTTGGTTGCAAATAAATACACCACAGTACATTCTCACCCTAAGGAATGGAAGAATGTGTCTGTCCTCAGCAGGCAGAGGTGTGAATATGTGTCTTTTATGTGCCTTCTAGGCTTGTTCACAAAAGTCTGTGAGCAAGATGGAGCTCTAACAGCTTGTTGGGTTTGCTCTGTTTTTTTCTGATGAATATGACTAAAAATGTTTGGAGCCTCTACACCTGCTGGGGTAATTCTCTGTTTCTGCACATCGGCTTTCTATGTCCTCCATTTAGGCAGGAGACCCCAGCAAAAGCCTATTCTCAAGTAGGTGGCATTTTGCATTAAGACACCTTCTGCCAACAAAGCCTCTGCAGACACAGGCCCTGAGATTGCAATGGATATGATCTAGGACAGCACACAAACACATGCTTAACTTTAATCCACTCATGCTTAAGTGCCTTTTGAAAAGAGCTTTGCTCCACATTTGTTGCTAGATATCTGTTAAAGGACCAACAGAATCCAACTGCTGAGTTCCTACTATACTTTCCTCTCCTTGGGCAGCAAAGCCAGCACGTATATTGCTTTTGAGTGTCCTCCACATGGCCACTGACACCTAAGGCAAGAGCTGCTGGGATGATAACCAGCTTTATTAGCTGTTTTATATAAGCAACAGGCACCCTGTGTGGTGTCAGGTCTTGCCTGAGCTGCTCCACACTCATCCAGCTGCTGGCCATCTCCAGTAGGACTTCACAGTATCCTCCCAAAATATGCTCCTCGTCAGTCCCAAAAGGCACCCTGTGTTGCCACAGAAAGACAGTTGTAGCTCCGCGTTGGCATGTCACCGCACTGGGATGTGCTCTGGGTGGTGTGTTTTGGCAGCAGGGGAGCAGAGCCGTTCCTAGAATGCCAGTGATGCCTTGCTGAGGGTTGTTTGGCCCTACCTGGTGCCGTTTGCGTAACAGAAACTATCTGTCTGTTATCACATCGGAGATACGAAGCTGTGATTAGGAAAGTTGCAGTAATGCGCAGCCTCCACACTCGGGTGCGTTAGGCACGCGGCGTTTGTTCGTGTTCCTGTGCTGGGGGACACAGTGCTTACGAAATTCTAGTACACTGCTCCATGAGATACTATGCCAGGGAGTGAGTCGTGCCTGCTTGTACCTTGTGTCTGGAGCTCTGCAAAGTTGTAATGCAGTGCAGACTGGCACATCTTGCTGCTTTGGGCTCTTATAAACCTATTTAATAAATGTAATGCGCGGGTTATTGTTTTTTATGGCATCTGACACACAGAGACATCCATGCCTGTGTCCCATCATTGCACTAACCTATCCTGCTTCCCTCACTAACATGTTTCTTGTGACTCAGGCAAGTGAGAGGTTATTCACAGCTTAATGCCTACCAGTGTTCCCAGCGGCTTAATTCCCTTGCAGAATTTTCCACTCCTTATGTGAAGCAGTTAAAATGGAAAAGGAGAGATGGCAGCACTGTCTGGGATAGGGAGCCAGCACAGCTCACTGATTCTGGAGCGTGCTGAGAGGTAAGGAGCCAACCAGAGCTGATTTCTCCCATTGCTTCTTGCTGTGGATGTTTTCCATCTGCTGCTGGGGGTGAGCTGCAGATAAGTGGGACTTTGGCAAGGGATAGGGCAGGAAGTGTGTATTGCACAGAGGACTTGACTAAGCGAAGGGGTTTGGAGTTGGCAGCTAGGGCCAGCTTGGTGAAATCTTGGCTGAGTTTCTGGTTCCATGTGGACCTGAGGAGTCATGCCTGCAATCAAGTGAGTAACACTCCCAAACACGTATCTGGGGCACTTCAACCCTGGTCATGTTGTTAAGCAGCCCATGAGTTTATGATTGATTATTTGTCATCTCAAGTGATACATTTATGTCTTGCCTACAGATGAACTCTCAGAAGTTTTGTTATTCACAAATCCCCAGTGCTTCAAAATCAAAGTTAATTTCATTTTCTTGGCACATGTTGATCACCTCATTTATGGTCTTGTGTGTTGAATATCATGTATCTCATCTCACCTCTCATTGCTGGCCTTGGAGGATGAGCCTCATATTTGGAAGGAGGTATCTTCTGGAAACAAGGTTTCCCACAAAAAACTAGCATTGTCACTTGCTATTCTTGCAGAGGTTCCCACAGTAAAATCCTTGGCTGAGGCAGTGTGGGGAGGTGAGTATGCAGAGTGTGAGAGCACAGCCAAAGTGAGTTCCAACTTCCATTCAAGCAGAAACCTTCAAAGTATTTGGGCCTTTCTAAACAGGAGTATTCAATTCTTCCTTATCAAATCAGCAACACAAGAGAATGCCTTGTGTGTTCTCCATGGGGATTCACCCTCCTCTTGGCCTATTGTCTAAACTTGTATCAGCAACCTTTCAAAAGAGCAGCTGAAATCCAGTCAGACACAATTAATAGATACTTTGCTTATACTTGACAGACATGCAAGGTAAGAATGAGGATGTTAGCATGCCAGCCATGCGAATGAGAATGTTGTCACGCTGAAGTATTCTTGGCCGGTTCTGGTGGTGTCCTAAACCAAAGGATAAACCACAGCACAAACCCCCAAAAATGTTCTAATGTTTCATGAATGTTTTGAACACCTCCATCTCACAGTGGCTCCCATGCTCAGCACCACACAAGCCAAGCGGCTGATGTATACACAAGATCTTCTTCAGCAGACAAGAGCTGTCAGTTGCTGAGTACTGACATGCAGTGGTCCCTGGAGCGAGCCTTGCCTGACCGCATGGAAGGTGTTGGACAGGCCTGGCTGTGTGGCACATCTCATTTATTGCAAGCAGTTTCCCATGTCCCGTGCACATTGCCAGTACCAATGACCAGACCAAACACTTCCAAACATTTTCAAAGTTATTTCTTTAAATACATCAATTCCCACACTTTATATTGGGTTCTTTATAGATGTGAACATTATGTATGTATATATATGTGCATTTCCTCAGATATATATTGTGTACTTACATATTATGCATCTATTACATGTTGATATAATCCTTTTGGATTTCAGTAAAGCTTTTGATCTCGTCTCTGAAAGATCCTTTGGACAGAATGTCCAGCACACAACTGGATAAACACATCATGCAATGGGTAAGCAACCGGCTCTCAGGTTGGGCACAAAGGGTTACAGGGAATAGGCTGACATCAGACTGGGGACCTGGCATGACTGGGGTTCTGCAGGGCCCCATCCTTGGCCCATTGCTCTTCAACATCTTCAAAAACAACTGGAAGGGATACTAAGCAAGTTTGAATGATACAAAACTGGGAGGAGCTGTTGACTCCCTTGAAGTCAGAGAGGACCTGCAGAGAGACCCTGACAAATCAGAGGGCTGGGCAATCACCAAGCATGTGAAGTTCAACAAGGGAAAGCGCTGGATTCTGCACCTGGAGTGGGGCACCCCGGATGTAGGGACAGACTGGGGAATGAGATGCTGGAAAGCAGTGGCACAGAAAGGCACCTGGGGGTTCTGGTTGACAGAAAGTTGAACATGAGTCAGCAGTGACCTGGCAGCCAGGAGGGCCAACCCTGTGCTGGGGTGCATCAGGCACAGCATTGCCAGCCGGGCAAGGGATTGTCCCGCTCTGCTCTGCACTGATGCAGCCTCACCTTGAATATTCTGTGCAGTTTTGGATGCCTCAATATAAGAAAGAAATTAAGCAATTAGAGAACATCCAAAGGGGAGGGCAACCAGGATGGCGAAAGATCTTTAGGAGAAGCCATATGAGGAGTGGCTGAGGTCACTTGGTCTGTTCAGCCTGGAGAAGAGGAGACTGAGAGGAGACCTCATTGCTGTTACAACTTCCTCCTGAGGGGAAGAGGAGCGGCAGGCACTGATCTCCTCTCTGTGATGCCCAGTGACAGGACCCGAGGGAATGGCCTGAAGTTGTGTCAGGGGAGGGTTAGGTTGGATATTAGGAAAAAGTTCTTCACCCGGAGTGTGGTTGGGCACTGGAACAGGCTCCCCAGGGAAGTGGTCACAGCACCAGCCTGACAGAGTTCAAGAAGCGTTTGGACAATGAATCACATGGTGTGATTCTTGGGGCTGTTCTGAGCAGGGCCAGGAGGTGGACGCTGATGATCCTTGTGGGTCACTTCCAACTAAGAATATTCTGTTATACTTATTTCCTTGCATGTATTTCTCCAGAAATGAAGACTTGCTGAGTCCTTATCTGTTATTGTGTTCTATTACTGTTCTACTGCCCTGTCTGTCAAGTTCATGGCCCCATTCTGGAAATGTTGGTCACTTCTTCACTAATACCAGCCTCCTTCTCAAAGAGAAAACAGTTTAAACAAAGCAGATGGACAAACTCTGAGAGAGAAAATACGAAAAGGAATTGTTTCTCTAAGATAATGTGGAAGGTCCTAGAAAGACCTGGGAAAAGGACTCAGATTTCCTGGCCCTCAGATCAGAGACTGACAAAGCTGTCTCCCCAAGTGATGCACCAAAATCTCCAGAGTCAACCTTCAACTTGGACTTGAAAGTCTGCAATAAAGGCCCTTCAAAACAAGTATTTGGCAGACGACTTCCATAATGCTTTATTTCGGGAACATTTTGATCCTCTTGTGGGCTGCCAGCAAAGCAGATGCAAGGTGGAGTTTTTGATTCATTCAGTCATGAGAGACTGAGTAGTTTCATTCAGTGAGGATGGGCCAGGTCACCCTGTCTGCATGCTGGGATGACTGGGGTTAGGAGTGCTGGATGAAGGACACACTTTTACTGAAGGTCAGCACAAAGAAAGAAAGTTTGGTTTGTTTTCAGGGTATTTTTAAAGCCCATTTTCCAAAGGAAACAATGGTTCTTTGGCTGTCCATCCTCCCTTTTTCCAGTAGCTTTGTAACATGTCAGTCAGCTTCAATCACATCTGAAAGAGCAGTAGAAGTTTCAAATACTGTAACTTTGTGGCTTTCAGAATTGGTGAAATGATACCAACCAGTGATTTCTGAAGGAAAGAGAGGGAGAACCCAACTGTTAGACATCAGCTGGGCACACCATCACCACATGTGAACATGACCTGCCCGCTGGCAGGTACCTAGCTCTAGATTATGCACACTGCTATTGTCCCTTGCATGTTGTGGGGTGAGGATTAATATAGTGGGTGATGATGTCTGGGGACAAAGGAACCCCAGGAACCCCAGGCTGTGTTAGCCCTGTTGCTCAAAGGGCAAGTTATTTCCTTTGTGCGTGGGCAATGGTGAGGAATAGTGAGCTTGTCATTTTGCCGTGAGCCTGAGAGTCCCAGTCTCCTGCAGGAGCCAGTTCCAGTACCCAGGGCCAGCTCCAGGGTACGCCCTGTGTCCCACACATGTTCCTCTCTCCATTGTTCGATGGTGGTCTCAGCCTGTCAGGACACCACTGTCAGCAGCAGCCAAAGTGGACATGAGCATGAGAGAGAGACAGCTAGGAAGAGAGCAAAAGTCTACCGGGAGAGTAAATGAATGATGGCCTCAACCACACAAATAATAACTGGCTGTTTGAAATACCAGCTGGAAGGAAAACAGGTTGGGCAAGCTTCTGAGAGCACTTGGGCCAACTATACGTTGCTTAGGGCATGCTGAGCACACCACACACCCTCATTAAGTAAGCACTGGCCACTGGTGTGGTGGGAGAAGCCCTCAATGCCAGGAGATTCACTCAAAGGCATCCAGGACATCCAGCCCATCTCACCACAGGAGCTGTCAGGCACCACTAAGGGAGGACATCCAAGGACTTTCTAGGCAAGAGTTATGTGACTGTGTGTCTGAGCCACAGGGACGCGTCAGACTGGCCTGGCTACTAGTCCATGGGAGTCTGGGAGTATGGCTATTAATTTTAGGGACTGGGATCAGATCCATGGTTGGAAGCACAAACTCTCTTCGATGAAGTGACTGCACCCTGGGGCTGACTTGTGCATGGCCTTTGCGTTCTTCATGTTATCTGATAGTTCAGATAAAAGCCCAATTCCCCTTTAAACTTTTAAGCGCTTTATAAATTATCAGAGGGCTTTAATCTCTCTTTTCATGAGATAAGGGGCCTTCTAAGCCCCAAACTCTAATTGAATGGCTTTGGTTGTTTGGTTTTAAGCCCCTCTTTGGAGGAAAGCAGGCCCGTCATCCTGAGAAATACCTTCCAACATGATCTCAGCTAGAGTAGGGTTCAGATGGGCTGTTGGGGATGGGCCCGAGCAAAGACTCTGGTTGGTTTGTGCTCACAGAGGAGCGCATGGAAAAGAAATAGAGCAAACAGTGGATATTGATTTATCTACCTCTACACTCCTTTACTTCAGCAGGGGCATGGAAACTTTGCACAAACCTGCTGGAGAATCAGCTGCTCCTGGCCCTACTGCCCAGTCTGCCCGGAGATGTTTGCATGTCTTATTAAATTGATCTATACCTACTCATTTATCTAACTGCTTTTGAACATGGTGATTCTGCCTTGAGTATTCACTGTGCTCCAAAGGGACATGAACATCAGACAGGAGAGACTGACCTCAGGAAACCGTTTCGGAGTTTGTCTGTTTGTGAGAATATCTGCACCATCCAAAGGATTCTCCTTATGACAAGGGACAGAATGATCCCATGGCACCTGCATGTCCACTTGAAGCAGCTGTATTTCAAGCAGATTTTCACAGAGCTGTTCATGAGTGAACTGATGCCCGGGAGCCATCTGTGGGAATTATCTGATGAATAGTTTCACAGAACAAACAGCATAGATTGAAAAAGAGAGGGAGAAGAGAGTCAGAAAAGGAGATGTCTGAAACAGGACAAGATGCAGCGGGAAGAAAGTATTCTGCGAGGAATTACGTGGTGGGGACTCGGCAAAGAGTACTGTTGTTCCCCAGGCTTTAGGGAAGGCTCTTCTGGTCCCACCTCTTTCATCCTCAGAAACTGTTCCATGCCTTCTACGCAGTCATCCAGATTTACAGCATCCGCTGTAACAAAGCGTGGTCACTGTGATGGAAGCTCCCAGCACTCAGGGAAGGCTGAGGATAAGCGTGGTCCTGCCTGTGTTGGGTTAACCATTTGTAACCCCTGCAGAGAAGCTGGACAGCTTGCACAGTGCAGGGCTTGTGTTGCAGGGAACTCTCAGTCCTATGCCCTTTCTGATGGGGAGACTTAGACACAGAATAGCAGCCAACAAAAGACAAAGGGATGAAGTGCTGAGTGGTGCTAGCAATAAGTCAGGCTAGCAAGAAGCAGTCCATGCTGGGGATTTTACATGGCACAGCAAGGCACTATCACCCTGAATTCAAATTCTGTTTGAACAACAGAGGACAAAATCATTAAGATGTCCCAAAGCCATCCCAGTGGCATGCAGAACGTGACACATGTCCTTCAGCATGCTCTGTGTCGTCAGGGAAACTAGTGAAGGACCAAACCAGCCCTGCACCATGAAAGACTTCACAGGCATCACTATCAACGTGGCTAGACATAGCTATGGCTAAATACTTAGCAGAACGAGGAAGAAGTGTACACTAAAGTCTTGGCTAAAATTAAAGGGTGCAGCATTTCTATAAGGCAACAGTGTATGTTGTTATTATTATCTGTATGTGGCATCTGCTACTCCAGCTCACTGTCACGGTCAGAGCAGGAAGAAAGGAGTCAGAACACTTGGGCTCCTCTCATAACTCTGCGTATGGTTTATTTATTGTCTATGGGTAATTCACCTCATACTCACTGTCTGTTTTCTACTCTGCAAAAGGAAAAAAGTAATAACTATTACCGAGTCTCTCTGGTCTGTTGGGAGATGAAGCTGATACAAAATCAGCGGTCCTGATATGAAAGGTACTAGATACATTAATGCCGTGGTTTACTCTGCTTTCTGCTTTCTGGATTGCTGATGTGAAAGCTGAATCTGGAAATCTGGACCTTCAAATACCCTGAAAGATGTATCAGTAGCCCTTGATAGAAAGAGCCATGGCTTCCCTTTAGTCAGTTTTCCTCTCTAGAACTCTTCTTGGAGCAGACATCTGTGAGCTTTCCTCCCCAGTCTGCAACATGTAACCAAAAGCATAATGCCTGAGAAAGAAGGCTTCAAAATATTCCCCCAGTTCCTCCCCTGGATGCAGGGTAAAAGAATCAGAGGCCCAAGTCTTGGAGTCAGGATCAATACCGCTTAGGACTAGCTCAGAAACTACAGAGATGAAAGAGTAAGAGCCTACATAGCAATAGAGGTTAAAAAATATTGTCAAACCTCTCCAGTGAGGAAGTGGTGGAATTTAGGTTTTCTTTGCATCTAGGATTTAACTCCCTGGACATAAGGAGATCAGATACTATAGAAATACCATCATGTTACATTTTTTCTATGTGTTTTTCTGCTTTTCATTGTTCTTAGGATTGCTGAACATGAATTTGCCCTCTCTAGGGAAGGAAACCAGAGGTGTTTGTGACACACAATCTTGGTCATGGCAGAAATCAAAAGGTGTGTGAAGTGAATGAAGTTAGGGTAGACCTGGCAAGTATTTTCAGGTAAGGTTTGGAAACCGGGACTGGGTGATTCAGCAAGATTTTACAAGGCAAATGTTGATGTTCTTCAGAGAAAGTAATGTTTCCATCAACATGTTCCACCACACATACATTGACAGAGAGAGATGCAGATGTTCTGATGTAGGACCAGTTTGGTTTGATGCTTGAGAGTTCCGTGTGGACATACAGCACACTCACTTGGGGCAGAAACTTTGCAGCATGGAGCCGCCGACTCTGCCAAATCTGTTGTATGTGAGTATCGAGCTCATAACTGGATCAAAATTCAGGGATATTTTTCTTGGGGACAGCAGAGACATATTCTTGGCAGCTAGGCACTTCTCTTGCCTAATTTCAAGTTCTTGCTTTAAACTGCAAATTCTCAGTTAATGAGTTGTAAGTGTTGATTTTTTTAGCATGGACAAAAGAACCTCTTTTCCTTCTGGTACTCTGAAAATGGTCGAAATCCCTAAATGTGTATGGGTCTTTTTTGTTGGGTTGTTTTCTTTTTTTCTTCTCTTTTTCTTGTAAGAGGCTAAGGCAGATGCCTGGCCTGGAAAATGTCAGCCCAAGTGGTGAAAGTGGAAAGTTACAAGCAATTGAAACCAGAACTGGGAGAAACAAGTAAAATAGGTGCTAGTTCTTATGTTCTCTAGGACAGAGCAGACTAGCCCAGAGCAAGACACAGTCATCACTGCTGGGTCCTGGGGAAAATGTTTGGCTGCTCCCCTTGGTGAAGATCTGTTTTTTCTCACTGTTACAGGATTGCCTGCATCCCTTAACATTCACAGCTCCTTGCACGGCCTGTGACTTCAGGACTGCTGGTGTGGACCCAGGGCTTCTTTACCATCTCAGTGGAGTGCTTTTTCTCTCCACTTCTTTAATGGGGCGAGCCTGGTCCCAGAGTGGCAGGCAGGGTGTTTCCCCCTGGTGCTGCATAAAGCTAGCAGGCAGCTCTGGGTGATGGGCTGGTTTCTTTTTGCCAATCTCATCTCATTGGGAAGAGCCAGAGATGAGGCCTGAGGGAAGCTGTGATTCATTCTGTCCACAGCTTTTTTAATGAGACCATTCCCATTGTCTGTGAGTGCTGGGTAGGAGAGTACATCTGCATTGGAGGCTCTGCTCGGGCCCAGGATGGGAGGGTGTATGTGTGTGTCTTTGCACTCTTGGGCTGGTAAGAGGGCTGGGTGTTACGATCTGGGGTGCAGACCAGTGGTACGCTCTGGTCTTGCCAGAGCACTGAAGGGCAGCAGTGCTTGTGCATGGGATGAAATGCTGCCACCCACCTCGCTGCCGCCACGAAGTGGGGAGTGGATGGTGGGGCTGGGGTCTCCCCGGGGATGCAGTCTGGCAGCCATGGAGAGTGCAGAAGACAGGCCATTGCCTCTGTATTTCTGGGCAAGCAGCTCCTGTGGAGCAAGTCTTTAAGTAACAGCTATGACTGCTGCTGACTGGTGTCGAAAAGGCTGATATTCATGAGGAGGGAGCGATGAAGCAAGTCAGCAGAGCAGCAGGAAGCAGCTGGCAGGCAGGTGAGCATCTCTGCGCAGTCTGATAAATGCATTGCAGTTGCCTTTCCACATAAGGCACTCCAGCAACAAGATGACCAGTTGTGTATAAACCCATGAGAGATCAGGCACTGAAACGCCAGTGGTGCCTATGAGGGTGATAGCCCCTCTCTGCATTAGCAATGTGCCACACATACTTCCTGGCATAGCGCCAGGCTTTCACCTGCATGGTGCTCTGTCAGCAGCACATCCATGTGCAGCCCTGACTTGGGCAATGTTAGATCTGACAAGGCAGAAGGGATACAAAGAGGGGCTCTGCTGTTTTCTGTCCAGTTGGGTCTTGCATTCCCAAGTCTCGTTTCCCCCTTGCTCTCAGTTCATGTGACACCCTGAGCTAGTAATAATGCCTGTGTGGCAGTGTCCAGGATGAAACAGACACATATGTGCTTCCTTCTGACATATGCAGCAAAACCAGTATAAGGTGAAAGGGGTTTTGAATGAGAGAATCTGCTCTCAAGGATCCTCTCCAGCCTTAGGAAGCACTTTCCTTTGGGAGAGGTGTTTTTATAGTATTGCAAGGTCCAGGGGGTTATTACTAAGTGGGCAAATGAAGAATCAGGAGTCCCAACTCAGCATGCTTGCGGGTATCCATGCAGGATAATGTGTGTGCTCCCAGGCTGTCTTTTCTGATTGTACACCTCCTTTGATACCCAGTCCTGTGTTCCCAGCTCTGCACTTGTCTTTGTTGTCTTTTTCCCTTTGGACACTAATGGATATTTTCCCTTCCCCTCCCACCCTCTCGTCTCCACCCTGCCATATGTACTCTCCAGCAATAAGAAGAAAACTTGTATCCGTCCTTCCTGATCCTCCAGGTCCCCTGTTGGTACACAGATTCACCGCCCCCCTGCTGCATGCAAGCCCCTGTGTCTCCCACCCCACTCCCACTGAGCACCCCTGCTTTCCTGTCCTAGCTGCATGCCACTTCCCAGGCATGCACGCAGCCTTCCCTCCTCAGAGGCAACCAGAAAGTGGGCCAGAAGTCATGGATGTGTTTCAAAACTGCTTGGTAAGTCCTGGATCCTTTGAAGTCTAGCAGGAGCTCCCAAAGAGAGTTAGGTCTTTCTATTCTCATTAGGATTATCTGCTTTCAGGCCAAACTTAGCTCACAGTTAGCAGGCTGTCCAGAATGCTTGTCAGAGTCAGGAGTTTGGAAAAAGCAGAGTAAGACTCAAAAAAAAAAAAATGCAGCCTAGGCTGAATAGCCCAGAGGCTCTGCTTCTGACAGCTAATGTTACTGTATAGCTTGGCTCTGGCAGGCTTTGCCAGCTTGCTTACCACAGGCTCCTCTTCTCGTCATGGGAGCCAAATTGGATGGAGACGCTACTATAGCTCCATTCCTTCTGGCCTGGGGTCTTCACAGTTTGCTCTGGCAGTGGTTTTTAGTTGGGCACGCATGTAGTAAGTAGCATCAGGGGATTTTTTTCCTCCTCTGATCCTTTTTCCTTCTGACGCCTTATGTTCTCCATACAGATGTAGTCCTCTCTCTCTTTTTTGGTGGTGGGATCCTTGACCCCGTATGTGCTGTTCTAGGCTGCAAAGTGAATTAGTACGTGGCTCTCCTTGTTCTTGGCTTCCACTGACCACTGAGGAAAACTGCAGTCCCTCGGTTTCTAGCCTGAGGGGCTTAGTTGGATATTGCTATAAGGGTCAAAATAATAAAATGAGACAAGGAGAATGAGAGAAGAAGATCCCTGCTCCCTGGCGTGATCTTGGAAAAGGTCAATCCAGGTTTGGCTGTCAACCATAAGCTCTTTTAGTCAGGCTGAGACAGCACACACTGTTCTACATGCTCATCTGCATTGATCAGCCCCATGATTTCATGTTAGGAGGCGGTTGGCCACCTTGGGAAGAGCCCGGCCTTCCTCATCCAACCTGGCTTGCAGCATGGAAAAGTCTCCAGCAACTGTTCCGCTGCCGGCACATGGGAGGTGGTGCAGGCGTGTGTACTTTGGAGAGGGAGAAGCATGGTGCCTCGGGGGCCAAGGAACGTGCCCATGGCACAGGCATCCTCCTCCTCCATGAGCAGCACCAGGAGTGGGCACGTTGTGCACGAAACCGCCAAAGCTGCCGCTGGGTGCAGGGCGGGATCACACCCAAACCTTTTTGTTTTTGCAACACAAAGGTGGAGACAGAGCGTCAGGGAAGGGGAAGTCCTACCTTTTCTTCCCTCTCACTGGGGCGTCCTGCATCCACACGGCTGCGTGTCTGGGGCTGCTGGCAGCGGCAGCACTGCTGGCCAGATCTTCAGCACCACTTCTGCTGCCCCTCTGGGGATGGCATTCATTATTATCCTCAGTGAGAGTCGAGCACCATTAAAAATGCAGCTATTTCAGGCTAAGCTGGCCTTTATTTTGTCAGTCTCACAATGAAATTGAGACATGTAGCAGTAGGTGGTGTTTTTTTGAAAGGAGCATTTCCATACTAGGAAGGATACCCACTGAAGGATACACCAGTATGGAAATGTTATTGCTAAGTCATCCCAACCTGCCCAAGTGACAAGGACAGCAGTCATTTCAGGCTGGGGATGTGCGCTCAGTCCTGGGAGGAATCCATCAGGTTCCCCTGATGTCTTACCAGGTGCCAGCACCCAGAGACCAGTGCACAAAGTGCTTGGGAGCACTGCAATGCAAGAGGGAGGCTTTTTTGAGGGCACCCAACACGCCTGAGTTTCCCACCTAGCTGAAGTGAGCTGTAAGGGCAGATTGGGGCATGGAGGGGGCAGGTGGTGCCAGGTGCTGGGGGGCAGTGAATAGGGGGCAACAGAGCCTGGATGTCTGGGAGGATGCGGGAAGGGGGTACTCCAAGCAGCTTTGCTCTTGCTGCTGGAGGTGTTGGCAGTGGTTCTGGTCCCAGCCTGTGGAAACGGGCAAACGCCTCCTGGCAAGTGAACTCCGTGCTAAAGAGAAGCACAGATGAGCACTTGCAATCAGTTGAGATGTGTGCATGAGAACTGCCAGACAAATGCGAACTTGCCCTCCTCTGCCAGGCAGTTACAGTGTATATCATCATGATCCTTTGCAAACAGGGGTGCAGCAGGATCGTGGGCAGAGCGCTCAGATCTAAGGGTTGATGCCAAACTCAGCAGATAAGTATCTGAATGAGGAATCATCCAGATGAGGAACCCTGCAATAGGAGAGCAGAAGAGTGGGAAGGAGACAACATGCCCTATGGATGCCTGTCCTGAAGAGCTTGTTTCCCTGTCTAGTCTGGGAGCAAAACCTTGGTGTGTTTGACACTGGAACTTTCAGCAGTTTTTGACAGCACTATTTGAATATGAGGAAAACATTTTCTGCTCTCTCTGCAAAGGTCATGGAGTGATGCCTCCGGCTGTCAACCCTGTGCTGTCTCCGGCTGGGACCAGGCAGGGAAGTGTGAGTGGCTGACAGCAGCTGGGCTGGGGAAACAGAGGAGCCCAGTTTTGCTCCTGGGTCTCGGCACAGTGCAGAAGACAAGTCTTCTCCCCTTCCCACCCCCGCCTCCTTTCTCTGATGAGCAGAGCAGTGGGAATGAGCTTAAAGCCTGTATCAGCCCTGCCTTGATCTCCATGTGCACTCCACATCTCTTGTGACTTTGTCAACACAGCTGGCCAGACGCTGTCTCTGGCGACAGGGATGCCTCCCAGGCAGCTGGGCAGAATAGAGTGGAGGTGAGAAATTCCCTCTGGGAGAGATAAGCGGAACTCTCCCTCGTGTCCCTTTCTCTGCTTGTCCCCTCCTGCAGCTGCTAGTGCATGACAGGGAAAACCTCTAGAGACAAGAGTGGGGGTGNAAGGAAGGAAGGAAGGAAGTTAAAGAGCAGCTGAACCTCCTTCTCTCACTGTGGTGGAGGTTGCTTTTGACCTGAGGCAGTAGCTTGGGCCTGATGAGGGAATTTAGCACCTAACTAGTCAGAGAGCTTTGACCCTGAGCACCAAGGCATGAAAGCACTTCAGCACCTTGCTTTAGGCATTCACTGTGTGAACTCCCTTTTCCCTGGTCCTACAGTGCCTGGTTTCTTTCTACTGCAAAGCTTCCCATGTGGTCAAATCGGGACAGGGAATGAAATGGGTTCTCTGGAAACACCTTTCCACAGTAGATACACGCTGGCATAATGGTGAGACTGCATTTGAGGCCATTCCTTGAGAGTCTTGCTCCTTTCACAGAGCAACTGCTGCATATAGTCCACTGCTCCTGTAAGTGATCCAAGTCCTCTTTGTGACAACACGATGGAGGCGCCAGTCGGGGAGTGTGGGGTTGAGCTCCAGCACTTTCAACATTTGCAGTACTGGTTTCAGTGCTTGGAAATGCTGGTCAAGAGGGCATGCAAGGACTTTCGACAGTACAGCCTTTTAACAGCCTGAAGGAAGGAAAACGCTGACTGCTGGGAGCAGGGTAGCAGAATATCAAAGGGCAGCTCTCTGGGTGGGTCTAAATCTGCACTGCTCCACTTTGTCACCTGGCCTGGCCTTCAGTGAGCCAGTGTGACCCAGCAGCATCCCATGAGCACCAGCAATGAGACGAGCGTGAGGTCTCCCCCGCTGGAGCAGGCAGGGTCCAGGAGCTCAGCGGGGGAAGATCATTCCTCGTTACCCCTGCAGGATGTTACCTGCGTCATGAAGGACGTCAGCTCCAAAACTGCTGATAGGAGCAGGGATATTTCTGCATGGAGGAGTGTGCAGGGGGGAGATCTGGAAGAATATACAGACTCAGCAACCCTCCTACCCCCAGCTCTCCACCTGGAACCCCGGGCCTGTCCACAGAGATCAGGGAGCTGGCTGTACAGCACTCATTAAGTGGAGATGGTTGAAACACAGTGGAAAGAGATAGGAGGGGATGGCGTGGGCCTTCCAGAATGGTGGGAGAGTGGGTAAGCTGCTTGGAGACAAGTCCACACAGAGGCAAAGCTCTTCTGTGTAGCTGGGACTGCTGGTTTGACCCTTGAGGACCTCACCTATGTCTGAGACTTATTTACAGCTTCTGAAATGGTTGCACCTTTCCTGGAGGAGTGCAGGAGGGGGACAGTATTTATCACACTCAGTGTGAACAGTGCTAGTGACAATAGTAAAACCATACTTAAGCATGGTCTCAATCCCATTTAAACTGCCTCCAAGGCCACAGCTTACGTGGACTAGCCATGCAGTTAAAGACTTCTCTCCTACCAGCTAATAGATCTTCGCTGGACCCTTGGGCAATCTCTCATAGGTGTTATTTTAAATATGCAAACGCAAGTGATCCCTATTGCATGCCACCTGAGGTCACTGAAATTGCGGCAAGGATGTCTTTGTGTGCTGTGTCCCCTCAGGGAAATTGGCCAGATTGAGATTGCCCACAATGAAAAGTGCCATCTTTCTAACTCCATCAAAGGGGAATGAGCCTGATGTTCAAGGCTTTGGTTTAGGTGTAGCTGCCTCTATTTTGCAGGCAACCACGAAGGCGTCTGTGTGCTTTCTAGTGAGGTCAGTTCCTTCAGGGGTGAAAGGAGACTGGGTGCCTTCCAAGCCAAGATGCTAATGGGAGTAAGCATGTGGCGTATGCGTGTAAATTATAACCCAGCTACGTGCTAACATGCCAGCACCTTCCTGGCCCTGTTTTCTGGAGTCTCCCTGATGCCCCAGAGGTGAAGAGCTCAATTCATCCTGTAGGCCACCCAGCTCTCCAACAGAGAAACTCTGAATTTTTAAGTGATGGATTTAAAGCTATCGAAAGGAAGCGGGATTAGCAGGGTGAGAGACCTTTCAACCACTTATCTGTGCCTGCCCTCCATGCTGTGAATCACTGGTGCTCCCCAGGCACTTTCCTCTGTGCCCCATACAGGGAGCCCTGTCCTGCTCCTCAGGGACCACCACTGGTCTTACCTCCCCTCACCAGCCCTGGCTTCTGCTTCCCAGTCGCCAGCTGTGGCAGGACAGGAGTGAGCCACAACACACACAGTTTTCCTCTCCACTTGACGCTGGTGTTGGAGGATGCGCTCCCTCAGACTGGATTTCCCCCCTCCCCTGCTGCCTGAGAGCCCTACAGCTGGAGACTGTCATTTCTGCCCTGGAGGTCATCGTGCTGGGGGAGTAGGGGGTGCAGGAGCCCAGCACACAAGAGGGCACGTTTCCCTCCCAAAGTCTCTCTCCTCTGGGCCCTTGGCCCTGGCCCCAAGTTGCTCCAGACCCTGCTGGTTGCTGACAGTCCTGCTGAGGACCTCTGTCGTCCCCGACCCTTCCCAGACTGAACTCTGCCCCTGCACCCTTTGTCCTGCACCCCATGTTGATCCCAATTCTTTGGCTTCTTGCAAAGCCCAGCAAGGTGTCAGCTCTGCCACACGGTGCCACATTTTTTGGAGCCTGAGCCAAGAATCAGGCCTGCAGCAGGAGAGACACTCAGCTGTGCCTCCTCTCCCATCACAGCATTGCTGGAGGGTGTAGATGCTCATTTGGAAAGTGATGGCACTGCTTGGGTGCTGAGGGAAAGGCTTTTGCAGCCAGAATGGCCCCCAGCAGGACAGGTCCTCTGGGCCTCAGTGTGACTCCCATGGCCAAGGCTGGGAAGGGGTGCCCTGGCACTGGTGCACACTGTCAGCCTGTGGCTGTTTCGCTCCCCAAGAGTAAAGCTCCCAGCTTGTTTATTTTTCATTAAGCCTCTTCATTAAGGCTGTTTCTCATGTGACAAAGGGGAGAGGGGATGAGGGGGCAAGGAGGGGGAAGTGACAGCCTGCCCAGGTTAAGGCACCAGGTCTGCTGAGGGGCAGGCTGAGCTGGACACTCAGGCTACAGCCCCCAGTGCTGTCAGGAGCCAGGGCTGGGAGTGGGGAGGAAGAGGAGACCCCTGTGCCAAGCCTGCTACCCCAGAGGAGCGGGGCGGGTACTGCTGGCCAGCCCATGTGCCTGCAGGGTCTGGAGGCTCCCAGTGGAGCAGGGCCTGCCCCTGTGGGGCCCTTATCTCCGCTGGTAGCCCTGCTCACATCCCTCCTGTAGTGCCCACCATGCTGAGTGGTGCTGATAAGGGTCTGGGGGAGAGCAGGGGCTGGGAGAGGCCTGATTTATGGCCCCTCAGCCCCCCCGGTGGCTCCAGTCACTGTGGCTCCTGCCAGCCCAGTCAGCCCCATGTCTGTGGGGACAGGGCTTTCCTGGGAGAGGGTGTTTGCACTGCGGGGGGTGCCTGCACCCTCGACAAGGGTCACATTGCTTTTTAATTTCTTGCTGGAAGCGCATCTGGAAAGTGTAGTCAATTACTGGATGGAAGACTCCCTCACAAGGCCGTGGTATTTACGAGTTCCCCCAGCCCGGGGGGGTGCTGACCGCAATTAGAGGAGATGAGGGAGTGAAAGTTGCCTGTGGTGAACTCCAGGATGGTGGAGCTGGAGAACAACTCTCTGGCCACTGCCGTAGGGGCAGCTGCTCCTGGGGTGATCCGGAATGGGTGACAGACCTGAGGGCTGGAGGAGGAAAGGCAGTAGCAGAGAGTTTGCTGTTGGGAGGAGGTGAGGAGGATGGAGCAGGATGGGAGCAGCACATGGGACTGGTAGGACAGAGATGGACTGGAGGTAATGTGGGGAAATGTAGTGTTTAGACCATGATGAAGATGTGGGGTGCACGAGGAGGATTGTGCACATGTATCCTGACTCCTTTGTTGTGCCCGAGACCCCAGTGTGTAATCTGATATAACAGATGTTAGGCCTGAAGATTTGTGCCCACGTGTAACCCTCTTGGGCCCCACAGAGGGGCTTCAAAACATGCTTCAGTGTCATACACATCCCTTAAATGCTGTGTGCTGATGAGGCAGCATTAAGGGGTCATCAGCCTTGTCCATTACCAACAATTTTTTGCCTGCATAACCCCATTAATTAAGGGAAGGAAAAGTCATCCTGTCCCTCCCATCAATACAGTAATGCTGGCAAGAGCCTTAAGATAATGTGCTGCTCTGCTGGCAGAAAATTCATCCAAAATAAGCCACCCTGGCATGTACAGACTTTTTGCCAGTTGAAGCTGAGTCTCCATTAGGAGTGTTTTCCTCACTGGTAATGAGAACAAGGTGCCCTGTGTGGTGGCAGGTGAAGAAGCTTGTGGTCAGCAACATGTGAGTCAAGTGGTACAAGAGGACCAACAGGAGGCCCACTTCATCTGTCCCCTTGTCCCCACAGGTCCTGTCTCCTCAATGATCTTTTTCCTGAAGTGGCTGCCACCAAGCTGAGATTGGAGTTGGTTCTTGCTAGCATTGCCCCATGCCTCGTGCACTGCATTAGCTGCCAGGGCGGTTGCACTGCTTGAAGACACGCACCCATCCATGGAGCCGGCAGGCTTGTCCTCACTGGCGTGTCAGCGTGAGAGTAGGTACATGCGTACAGTAATTGAAGAGATCAAGGCTGAGTGCGCCCAACAGACCGACAAAGCCAATTACCCCTCAGGAATTTCTGCTCCTCAGGCTCGGATGATGATTACAAAACCTTTGCCATTAAAAATTAGCCAAGAGAGAAACTTGTTGCCAGAGTCCAGCAGGAATTTCCCATGCCCATCTGATACACAGAGTGACCACAAAATGTGCGGTGGCCAAACCATGCTTATCACCTTTTCACAGGCCTGACATTCCCCTCTACTTTAGGAGGTGGGTAGCATGACACACAGACACATGGATATCCACAGGAACAGAGCATGTGTCCACATTTGTTGGCACGCAGAGCAAATAAACTGTAAAGCTGCAGTCATAGGAGGTTGTGAAACCAACAGTGATTGCACTGACAGCTTCCATGTCTGGCTGTGTGCTCTGGGCCCAGCTGCGGGGTCTCAGGGTGGAGGTGGAGGAGGGATGAGTGGCTGCAATACCGGCAGGGGGAAGGGGTCCTGCTGCTGAGATCCTGTGTCCTGGACACTGGCAGGAAAACCATGTCCTGCCCTCACTTTGTGCAGTTGGCAATAAGACCACTGGGTGTATGGGATGAAGGGAAATAAAGGGAAGGCTATAACTGGACCAGTACTACAAGCCTGACTACCCTATTCCTCTTTCGGATTCATCCTGCCTCCCTGGCCTCTCTGCTTAGCGTGGGTATTCACTGCAGAGTTAATGAGATTGTAACTCCAGTGTTTCTAGTAACTTGTGTCTTATCCACACCCACATCCCTATAAATCGAAGATGCTTTTCGACTCGAGTTGGCTGGCCAGCTAAGGAGATAGGCTGGTGTGCAACCCCAAGGCTGCTGACAAAACTGCTCTGCAATGCGGGTGCAGCTACCCCATCTCCCGTGCTACCAAGTCCTCCAGAGTCTCTCTTCCCTCCTCTGGGTCAGACAGATGTCTCTCCTCCCAGTCCTCTGGGAAGGGGTTTGTAGAGCCATGTCATTTCCTGCACAGCACATGGGGCTGTGGGATAAGCCCCCAAAAGCATGGAGAGAAGCCAGTAAGGCACAGCTGCTCTTTTGCAAAGTCAGCTAATGGAGAGGGAGGCTGGACAGTAAACTACATGAGTTAACTCCATCATGTGGGTGAACACTTGCTGGCATAAACCCTGCTCATCCTAAAGGTTGGCTCTTGCAGTAGAAGAACTGAGGAAAATCTTGCTATATGCTGCCAGTCCTACTGTTTTTCATTTCTTCTCCCCTCTAGGGTTTGGTAGTGGAGCTAGGAAATTTTTTATAACAGTCTATTTTTTGTTTGTAGGAATTCTCTCATATGCAAAAAAAATAATATCAGGCTGGAGTCCATTGACATCTCACTTAGGCCCAAAGTACTCCACATGTATTCAAAGGGAGCTAAGATGTCAGATTAGGCTGGTGTTAGCCCTTTGCACTACATGACTGTCACTCTAGTATATTCCTCTTCCTTTTATTCTCTTTATACTACCTCAGTTTTGGTAGGATATTGTCCCTAAAAACCCCTTAGCAATGGCTCTGTGAAAGCTTCCTGGGAATTCACTACTCCTCGTAACTCTGCAACCACAGGTCACTCTTACCACTCTGGCAAGCTGCTGTTGCTGTTTCCTGATCTGTGAAGAAGGAAGGAGGAGGGACATAATCAGGTCACTTGGCCTTTGATTCTGCTGTCTGGGGGAATTAGTGAGAATGATGAAGCTTTTTGGAAGTTTCACACCTCTTCTCTTCCAGATCTTTTAAGCCTCACTATAAGTCACTCCCCAAAACTGAATTTGCTGGTAAAACTCTGGCCCTGGTCCTGTAAAGAGCAGTTTGTGAGTGCACAGCTGAGTTAACCTAACCTCATCTGGAGGCAGAGGAGGGGACGGCACCTGTGAGAAATACATGGCAGAATCAGGACTTGTATTTGTAACCCTACAACACCTTGACAGCAGCATCTACAATTAGAAGTCCCTTCTTCTTGTTGTATTGTTTCCTCTTGTAGCTGAAGATGAATGATGAATGATAAAGCACCTTTACAAGACAGGAACTTCATACTCCAGCTCAAGAAGAAATAATCCAGTTACTTGGTTTCCTAGGCTCTGCTTCTTGTTTTTCCTGTGCTCCATGTATACGCCTTGCAGCCTTTCTAATTCCCGTTAGAGGTCTGCAGTGATTTGTTATGCTTTTTGTTTCTGCCTGCCAGCGAAGAGCCCACACACACCACTTCCTTTGTGATCCAGTCAGTCCAGTAAATTCACTGCCTAAACTAACTAAAGTTCTCCTGCACCTCATAGAGTAACTTTTAACGCCTGCATTTGCAGTCTCCCTGGCATGCTGCTGTTACAAATACGCCAAAGAGCAGTCTGGAAGCAGGAGGTGCTGGTTGGATTTAACAGAACAATTCTTTCATCCTACTTCTGTTAAACCATCTTTTGTCCCTGATGTCTGAGCACTTTGAGAGACCTTGTCCTGGGATTGCCTTATTTAAATGGAATCTCTGCTTGACTCTGGCTTGATTTAGAGAAAGTCTGTGCAGCTCTGGCACACAAGAGCAGCATCAGATCTTGGTCTATTCCTGTCCCTCTTCCCGTCCATGTTCCAGCTTGGTCTTTGGAGGCTGTGCTCCCATGTCCTACTGTGCTGGAAAGGGCCTATCCTTTGAGCATCACCTCATGAAGCCATCTGCTGCTGACCACTACTCCCTTTTCTTGATGCAGAGGAAGCATGTAGGGTTGAAGTCCTCCTCACTCAGCCTCATGAACTCAGTTCAGTGTGTGCTATATGAGCCCACCTGCTCCAAGCCTCACTGGTGCTGCCCAGGATTGCACAATTCAGGCTTCAGGAGCTGCAGTGTGGGTGCACCTGCACTCTACACTGGAAGAAGCACAGATAGTTCCTTGTAATAGCTTTTGTTTCAAGGCTCTGGGGAGATCTTAAGAGCCCGTCCCCTTCCTTTGTCAGCTGTAGCTTCCTTTGCACGTCACTGGAACACACACAGTGTGTGGGAGAGGTAATGACAGTGGAAGGAAGGAGAAAGTACTCACAATGTAAACAGTAAACATACTTTCACCTTGCACAGATATCAGAAGAGAGCCCAATAAATGGCCCTGCAAGGAAAAGGATCTCCTCCCAGCCTGGTGTGTCTGCTAGGGGAAGGTTGCAGACACAGCCTGCACAGACACTGTTTTCTGCAGGGCAATCTGATGCTGTGAGGAGCACTGTCTCTGTGGCTGCACTTGTTTACTGCAGTGTGATGTGGCTTTTGGAATTGCAGACAGAAATGTCCAAAGATTTTATACTTGGCACACATCTCACAGAGCTGTGGCTTGTAAAACTCAGATTGGCCTATCTTTCCTTCCAAACATTCAAGAAAAATACTTGGAAATAGCATTTTGCAGAAAAATTTGATTTCTGACTTTTCTGATTAATTTAGAGAGAGAACAGAGGTTCTGGAATTTCCCACAAAGCAGAATTTCTGTTTTTCCGCCAGCTTGACTCAGCAAGAATATTTCCCACTGGAATTTGACCATGAGCATTCATACTAGCTAGACAGTTTGTTTGAAACTCTGAAGACGGTGAAAGCAAGAAAAAAAGTATGTCATAAATCCTCATGTAGTTTCTGCTTCATGCCTTCATGTGAGCAGAGATCATCTCAGGTTTCTCTCTCTTCTCCCCTATAGGTTTCCTGGGAACACCCTATGTAAATGGGTACCAAAGCAAAGGTCTGTGGAGGGTCTGAAGGGCCAAAGCTGAGGGAGATGTGCTGTGTGAATTGTTCCTTGTAGACAGCTTCCCCCTTTGTTTCTCTTTATGAGAAAATGAGCTCAGTTTTTACAACACAGCCTCTTCGTTGCAATTACATGGAAATTTCAGCCCTTTTTATTAGAACTGGATAACTGACCTTCATAAATGTTTTTTCAGGTGTCATTTTTACTTGTGGGTTCACCAGTGGGGAAGGATGGGGTGGAAACAGTGGGGGCTTGAGGCAGATCGGGGGCAGGAGGCAGGGAAGTGTTCCAGAAATGGCAGAATCACTGGCTTGAGAAGACTCATCCTAAGCCTGTATTGAGACCCAGAAGAACAACTGGAAATGGTCTGGCCTGTCCTCACCCAGATAGCGTGTAAGGACTGGAGTGATGGAGATTTTACCATAGTTCTGTCTTTGTGTGGCTTCTTCTATCAAAGCTGCATTAGAAAAAAACCCCACCTAATAAATATCTTACCTTCTCTTTACAAAAAATAAATATCTATATCTATATCTATATCTATATCTATATCTATATATCCCAAAATCTTGGAGATCTTCCTGGAACTGCTAGCAGAGATTTGATGATTGCAAGTGTAGCTCTTGAACTGCTGAAGTCTGTGGCCTGGGGGCAGCATGAGGTTAGATGAGATGTTCTGGCTGGCCCTCTATGGCCTTAAGGGGCTGTGAACCTCAGCTAAAACAATGTTACCCTGAATCAAGTTCAAAGTCTATGAATTGAAAATTCAAGCCTGAGCCTAGTTCGGGGGAAAGGAACAAATTCCTGGTATTTGATGACAGTGCAAGAAGTTACTAGGAAGTTTCCCTGTGTATGCATAGCAAAAGCCAAATAACTGACTGTGTTCATGTCCAAAACATTTATTTTCTTTATGGAGTGATAACAGAACCTGAAGAGCGAAAAATAGCTTCTAAATCTGCCTTCAGCTCAGTGCTAGCACAGGAGGACTGGTAATTTAAAAGCTTGCTGGAAACCTGGGCTTTGATTGGTGCTGTCAAGCACCTTTCCTATGGTTTCATAAGGGATGTGTCCCCTAAATTTGTGTCTGGGCCTAAGCCTGCACTTAGAACCACTGGTCCACTTGGCTTTCCTCACCATGGTGTGGTTTCAGTGACTGTGTGTGCTGACCTGCAGGTGCTCTGCACCTTGGCATGTCCAAAGAAGGACAATGAAGCTGGTGAAGGGTCTAGAAAACAGGTCCTGTGAGGAGGAGCGGTTGACAAAACTGGGTTGTTTTGTCTGGAGAAAAGGAGACTCAGGGAGGACTTCATTGTTCGCTATAACTGCCTAAAGGAAGGCTGCAGTGAGTTGGGGGTTGATCTCCTCTACCATGTCTCGAGTGAAAGGATGAAAGGAAATGGCCTTATGTTTTGCCAGGAAAGGTTCAGATTAGATATTAGAAAAAAAATTCACTGAAAGAGCAGTTAAGCATTGGAATAGGTTGCCCGGGGAGGTGGTGTAGTCAGCATCCCTGGAAGTGTTCAGGAGGTGTCTGGATGTTGTGCTTGGGGGTATAGTTTAGGGGTGATAATGGCAGTGCTGGGTTGATGGCTGGACCAGATGATCTTGGGGGTATCCNGAGAAAAGGAGACTCAGGGAGGACTTCATTGTTCGCTATAACTGCCTGAAGGAAGGCTGCAGTGAGTTGGGGGTTGATCTCCTCTACCATGTCTCGAGTGAAAGGATGAAAGGAAATGGCCTTATGTTTTGCCAGGAAAGGTTCAGATTAGATATTAGAAAAAAAATTCACTGAAAGAGCAGTTAAGCATTGGAATAGGTTGCCCGGGGAGGTGGTGTAGTCAGCATCCCTGGAAGTGTTCAGGAGGTGTCTGGATGTTGTGCTTGGGGGTATAGTTTAGGGGTGATAATGGCAGTGCTGGGTTGATGGCTGGACCAGATGATCTTGGGGGTATCCTCCAGCCTTAATGATTTTGTGATTTTTTGATTCTGGGATATGGGTGGGGATGGCTGTATAAAGCGTGACTTGGGGAGCTTGCTGGGGTTCAGACCACTTCCTGGCAGGTTCTCCCTTGAGCTGTGCGGGTGCAGAAAGAATTCATCCAGGTGACCACAAACAAGTGCTTTAAGTGATGGATGTGAGAAACAGTAAATCCTCAATGGTTGCTCACACAATGAAGTCTCTCAGATAGCAGAGAGCTGATCACAGCAGTCTTACGCTTTTTGAAGGCTAATAGCACAGTCAATGATTGCCAGGAGCTTCACAGATTTTTGGTAGAATTTGTTGTTTTATAATGATGGAAGAACAAAATACCTGAAGATAGCAAGGCACATTGTGATCTGTCTTTTGACAGGCACTGAAGTTTTCCTTTATATTGCATTTTCAAATTTCAGGGCCAAAGGATGAGTTACTTCTTTTCTTGCTTGCAAGATGACAAAAAAGCCACTGTGACTTTAGAAAATTACTTCTGCACAGTAATGTCTCATTTCTCTTTCGAAGTCTCAGGCAGTACCAAGGTGACAGCAGTAGTTCTGCTGACTGGCACAGGGAACAACAAGATCACTTTGCTGAACTGTTTAGAGCTGTTCAGCGACAGATCCTTTTCTACCTTGAAGCTGCACCTTTTGTTAGCATTCTAAGATGGGAGTGAGGTTTTGCAAAGGACTCCTTGGTTCTTTAGAAAGTTCTTTAGGTTCTTTCCTGCTGCTCTGAAAGCATATTTTTGTTTTAACCCATGCTTTGTGAAATTCTGCATGTTTTTGCTGCCCAAGTAGAAAGTTATAACTGTGAGTGGTTAGATTTGATTCAAATCTTCTCTATGCTCAGGTGTAATTAACATGCCAATCTTAAGAAGCTGGCAAATGGCCAGCATGCTTCACAGCACTGCTAACGTCTGTCACCCTGGCTTGTCAGGAATCAGAGATGTTTCTGCCTCCAGAAGCAAAAGGGCTTTACTGATGTCAGGACTCTGCATGGTCCAGGAGGCAGAAATGAATCACCAAGACTGGTCATTACGCTCAAAAACATCATTTGGTGGTGTCTGCTTGACTTACTTCCTACTCAGTCTCCGCTGTTCTTCTGCTGTCATAGTGGGGCAAAGCAGAAAGGGCAGAAATGTTTCTCTTGTATCTGAACTCACAGAACATTTAAAATTTGGGTGAGTGCCTAGATGGGATGGGCTCAGGATGATCCCATTCTGCATTACAATTCCAGGCAGGGCAGGGTATGTGCTCATACTGCGTGCTGGAATATGTGCAGTCACTGCTTGGAGGGCTGCAATAACGTGGTAAGGATTGCCTGGTCTGCTCGTATCTTTTCTTGTTTGGCCGCCCTCACCACAGTATCTGAGCAACATATCTGGTAAAGCAGAGGAGTTGGTAACAAAGGGACCCCTGGTTATTAAAGTAAGAGTGGTGCTGACAGGTGCATGCATTAGCATCCTTTTATTCTCACCTGGGGCCCAGACACACCTGTCTTGAAACTCCAGAGGGAAATACATCCTTTGCCAGGCTTTGCATGTTCCCTACACCGACCGGTCCCTGCTTGGGTTCCTTCAGAGAGCAATGGTGAATGAGAGGGATGTGCAGGCCCCGGTGCCTCCAAGGCTCCTCCAAGGCATGTAGGACTGCTTCCTAGTTTCACAGAAGACACCTCTGGGACCACAGGCAAGTGTCCTGCTCCTCAGGAAGCTGAATATTGCTCTCTAGTACCCTCTAGGGTTCAGAAGACACAGAACCTGGGAGCTCATGGATGTGAGATGGAGTCCATAGGAGCAGAACCACGAGCTGGGCAAGAGTGCAAAGGAGACGCACTGGTCACCTCACAAGTACTCTAATCCAAAGGGCTCTGAAGCACTGTTTTCCGCAGGGGTGTAACTTGCCATTGTGTTCCGAGGCCCTCACATCACCTCTGTCCCACCTGCAGGGCTGACCCAAGCAGCAGATGGAAGGGAGTGACTCACCACCCCACAGCCAAGTCACTGAATCAGAGCATTTAGAGGCCGAGGCGTGGTAAGGATACTTGGGTTAAATCCTGACACTAAAACAATGAGCCTGAGGGGTCTTTATTGTCCGTGACAGTGTAGACAATAATATTTTTGTTGCCAGAGCAATTGCTAGTGGGATGTGGAGACAACAAGCCCTCTACGTACCACAAGGCACAAGAAAATATTGCTCAAAAGTTGTGTTATGTTTTGGATTGCTACTCTTGATTTATTGCTTCTCCCTGCCTCTGGGGATGCGGTGCTGAGGCAATCCAGGAGTAGGGATGCTGCATTTTTGGAGCACAGTCAGGGCTGGACCGTCAGCATCATTTGTAAACATAGCTTAGGTCTTCTCAAGAGGAATAAAAGCCACTTATCCTACAAACAAAGCTTGTTCAACTGCAGGCCCCTTACACTGCTGCTTCACTTTGCCCCTATTTCCTAAAAAGAAGATAAGCTTAATCATTTTCATATTTTAATGATAAGGTAGCTATCTTTTTAGTCCCTTTTTCACTTTTCTTGTGTTTGGACTTGAAGCCGTGAGCCCAACTCTTGGCTTCTCTACATTAATTTCTTCCTAGAAAAAGTAGGCTGGAGGTGTTTCCAGGAAAATTCAGCCCCAGCTCAGGGCAATGCAACAGATCTCTCTGAGCTGTCTCTTTTCCTTTACGGAGTCTCCACGAGGAATATCTGCCTCTGGTCTTGGGGGAGGGTCTTCTAGGAAAGGGGCTTGAGGGGGGTGAAGAATGAGGCAATGCCGAGGGGGAAAGTGGCCGGAGGTTTTGCTGCAGGCCAGTAGGGAGGGAGAGCACTGGAGTGGGCTGAGCTCAGCCCCTGCCAGAAGGACACCCTGCATGCCACCAGCAGGACCTACTTCATACTAATCCCGGCCTCTGACTTAGTGACCTCACAGAGGGACTGTTAATTTGCCTTTAATTAACAGCCTTTAAGGGAATTAGAAAAAATGTCCTTGAAAAAATGGGGTTGCTGGGGCATCCTTTCAGTAAAGCTAAGAGAGGGAAATAGCAAGACTTAATAAGCCTCCTGTCCTGGGGAAAGAAAGACAGAGGAGGGTTATAGCTTATCCTAGAGAGATCCCCATGGTTCAGAGCAAGGGAGGCATCCAGCTAGATTTCAGTTGTGTGACGGTCAGCTTGAAGGGAAGGAGGAAGTTGCAGTGGGACACAGCAACCCGAAAACTCAATGAAAGTTGGGATGAAACATGGTAGAGCCTGCCCTGACATGAGCAGGAGCAGTCCGCTGGCTTCCCTGCCATGTCCCTCAGTGAACAAGTTGCCAAGTTGTGAAAGACCTTGCCTTGCTGCAGTAGGCAGAGCTGGGCTTGAGCCTCGAAACTGGAGAAATTATCTGTGTAACAGGAGGGAAGCAACATCGAGAAAGAAAGAGCTTGAAACCATGGAAACGGGTCTCCCCCCTCCTTCACTTCACTCCCATCTGTATTTCCCAGAATAGACACTGAACTCTGGTTTCTTTTGATGAGACAGACTTGGGTCAGTGAAGTTGAGAGTGAAATGGCCATTGCCAGGCTAGGTGAAGAAAAAACCGAAATGCTCTCTTCCTCACTTCTCCTCCTGAAGCAGCCTCTTCATCTAGAGGCAAATTAACAGTCCCTCTGTCAGGTCACAAAGTCAGAGGCCGGGATTAGTATGAAGGGCTTCTAGGCGAACAGCCTAACTTTCCTCATCTCCTCCTTATCTTGTTTGGTGCCAGTGATTCATTCTCTCAACTGCAGATCTATTGGCCTTTTGAGCAAAACCCTGACATTTTAGCTTGGCTCCAGAATTTCCCTCAAGATTTTGTTTTTAAGTGCATACAGACCACACTGCCCATATTGCAGATCCAGTAAGATTTCAGCAGCCACTCCACCCACTGCTGTTCGTACGCACGAGGAAAAATCTGTGCCCTAAACTTTTACGACTGGTAGGGCTGGGGAATATGAGGATGAATGGTGTGAGATTGCTGGAGAGTCTTCCAGGGTAAACTGAGATATGGAGAGTAACTGATGAGGGAAAGGGCAGCTGAAACCAAGGACGAGGGACAGAGTGAAATGGAGGAGGACGAAAGTCGTCTTATGCAAACGTGCATACAGATGATGCAGCTGGAGATTACTGAGGCCCTCTTTGATTCAGCCTTCAGAACTTGTGTGTTCATGCACAGCTGCTGAAAAAGATCAGTTTCGCTCAGGTAATGTTTGAAGAAGAGGGTGGCACTGATGGGCGTCTTACTTGAAACTGTGTGAGAGGAACGTGGGACTCCTGGGAAGGGCCACCTGGAGGGGTTATGATGACTGTGCAGTGACAATACATCGTCCTTTATCTCTGCTTGGCTTACATTAGCCAACCACCCAGCAAAAAATTGTTCCACCACAGCTTCTCTCCCTCACTAAAAAAAAATAAACCATCTGTCCAGAACAGCCTCTTTGTCCTGATGCACCAAGATAGCTGTGCTACTAATGAGACAGACACATAATCCATAAGAAAAGCTTTGTACTCATTCATCTCCTTCTCCAAATATGAGATGTAGAGAATAGGAATCACCTTCTGGGATGGTGAAAGGATAAAATCAAAGACCAATGAAACAACCTGAAGATGAAACTGGGAATATAGTGACAGATGTCTCCACAAGCAAAAAAGGAATATTCCTTCTGGAGATCATTGGATAGACATACAGGGATATATGCTCTGGGATGTACCAGGTTGCAGACAAATACCTAGAGGGCATAATTTCTAGCTAAAAGAGGTTCCAAACTGGGTCAAGCAGTTTTCACTGTGAGCAAGGGAGGAGAAGGGTCTCTTGCTTACCTCAAGGACTCTGGCACTCAAGAGAGGTAATGAGAACAGGGAGAGCTCCTGCATACGAAGACAAGCCATACTTCTTAAAACAGCGCCGAACACACTCTGTTCTTGGCAGTGCTTGGGCTTCAGCTGTGTTGCGATCAGGCTCAGCTGCACCCCTTTGCAGTAATTGCTAGCACAGATATGCAGCATGCGCAGCGCTGGGACTCCATGAGGAACACGGCCGCTTAGATGGATGCTCAGATTGCCGAACACCACACTGAGCCCTCCCGCCGCCTCCAGGAAGTTTAGTGTACAAAGCGTTTTCAAAAGCTTTCATCATGATAGACACTACAGGGGGCTGAGGAAGAAGCCTGTGGTCACACTAACCTGTGCAAGCTGGGGATCTGTGGAAAATATTATTTCTGGTGTATGGAAAGGAAGCCTTCCTTTTTGCAGTGGTATTTCTGGCATGGTTACAACCCCAGAAGCAGTGGAGAGCTCCTGGCTGGAATGTTGTGGGCATCTTGATACTGGAGAGAGCAATAAAACTGGCTAAAAAGCTCTGTTTTATGTAAGAGCAAGCACATGCTACAGGTGCCCTGCCAAGTGAAAATACAACTGGGTTTATGACCTTGTTTGTTTGTTGACATTGTGTAATCAGGACAAGAAAGAAAACTGGGAAAAGGGAAAGGTTTGCTGTTTCTCAGAAAGAAACAACAAAGTTTTTGCATTGGCATTTTCCTTGATTTTGATGTATGTTTCAGAACCTACAGATGTCTCCTGTCTAAATTTGCAGAATGGTTGTTAATGAAGATACTATTCTTTTCCTATTTTTATTAGGTGTCAATATTAAGAAAAATAAATTAGTCCTTCGACTTAAGAGTCAACATGCTTTTCTCTTTCTTATGATGGAAGAAGTGCCGATAGTTCTCACACCATGTCTTGATTTTCAGGTTATAGGAGTCTGAGTATGAAAATGAAAAGAAATCACTCCTTTTAAAATTCTATGAAAACATTATTAAATATCTACCTCTTAAAGTCTATAAATTCAAACAGGCTTTTTTTGGAGGCCAATTTGAAAACATTCTTAAAATACGATGCTGTAATTCAGAAATTTAGCAGAAGAATCACATTTAGAGGCAATCAGAGACTTCGAGCAATTGTTTTTCCTTGGTTTTGATTCCCATTATCCTTTCCTTTTTTCTTTATATCCTTTCTGCTCTGGTTTTTAATTCCTAGTGGAGGTCAGACATTTGAGGCATCCAATTCTGATTGATTGCTGTGGAAATAGTGATGAGGCAAAAGTGACAGTGGTGACATCATGGGAGAAACAGATGGCGAGAGCTGATGAACTTCTAAGAAACAAAGACACTTCTGCCAATAAGTGTTCCTAGAGAACAAGAAAAACAAAACTGAGAAAAACAATCCTAGTTCATAACGCAAAGAGAGAGTGTAGGGAAATTACTCCTTAGCAGTAGACTGTCTGAAAGGAAGAAGAACTAGAACTGTGGATAGATTTTTGAACTCCACTAGGCCTGTGACACAAATTAAATTAAAACAGTGTTGAGTACTTGTAGAGCAGAAGATCATTCAGGGTGCAAAATCTCCCTGACACTTCCAAATTATTAGGAAGGTCATTCGGAGCATGAAACTCACAAAAACCTTCCTCTTTGCTCAGGCATTTTTGGAAAATGTCCTTTTGGGCAGCAAGACTCCCCACAACAAACCAGGCATTGCAGTTATGAAGTGATATTGGTGTCTTTAATAGTCTTGTTGAGATGCTGACATTGTGTGAATGTAGCTAAAATTGGAAAGGAACATGGATAAAGTGACAGTCAGCCCTGCTAATAAAGAAAGGAAAAAGCAGGAATATGCACCAGTGTTTGTCTGTTTTCTTGTATGAAAAACATGAAGAAATTGGTGGTTTGGAGAGCAGGGTGTCAAGGCTTTTGAGCTTCATTCTACCACCTATCTTAACTGGCATTACAGTTACTCTGGTTTCTAAATATGAGAGTATTTTGTGATGACAAGCTGGATTAAAAGCCTGCTATCAGGGCTTTCTGGTCTGCATCATAAGTGCAGGTAGTTATTGCAATGTCTACTCTCGGGGGAGTCTGAGTGTGGCCTCCTCCCATGAGATGGACAAAATGAGGTGTCACTGGTGACAAGGTGTACGCTGTGCTAATGAAGGCAACTGAGTTGATACACTTTTTTGATATAAATTTAGAGACAATGAAGTATTTTGCCTCACACTACTCTGGGGACTTATGAGCTGGCATTATGGAAGACTGCATCTGCTTAGTGATGCCAGGCAAGCAGCTCTTCCCTTGAGTGAAGTTTGCTGTAAAGTCATTCTTACTCTCGCTGAGAAAAGGCAATTTGGTTCCACTGATGGCAGCAGAAATACTCAGACTGAAGTTGCTGGGTTTGAGGCTGAGGCTTAAGGCTGGCTGTCTTCAGGCATGTGAGCAGATACCTCAGGAAAGGACTAAAGGGTCATGATTCCCTCACAGAAAATACTCTTCCTTCTTTGCTGTTGCTATTTGATCGCATTATGGAAAACACATAGATATTACTTCATGCACTACAAAGACCCAAAGCCCAGTGACTATTGAAGTGCCTTTCTGTTAGGCACTTTGAGGATCATACACTTTCATGTCCCTTTACTTTTGATGTTTATGTTTGAGATTCTGCTCCAGGCAATCTTTATAGCCAATGGAGAGAGATAGGCGCTTCCAGGACTTGGTTCATCTGAGCGCTTTTCAACATCTACCTTAAAATGAGATTACCCATGTCCCAGAATGCCTGTTTCTCTCTGCTGACTGTTAAAGTATGTCTAGACGTCTAGCTCTGATGTAAATGCCAACATCTGGACGGGTTTATCCCACCAGCAAAATGTCCCCTGGTAAAATCCAGAGCAATTACTTTGTTTTCTTGAAAGGACAAACACCCAAATGAGGGGTGAGTGCAGAGAAGAGTGAGACTGAAGAGAAATATGGGCAGAAAATGATAAAGTGATCAAACTTCCACACCACTTCAAGGCCAGTAAGGATCAGAATCAATGCAGAGGCCTGGCTCATCCCCTTATCTATGGATTTGGTGGGAAGAATTTATAGATTTCAGAGGGAGGAGACAGGAGGATCTGAATGTTTTGATACGGTTTGTAGGAATAAGCTAACTACTGGCCCTGTATATAAATGAAGTTATCCTATTAGCCTAAACTCTATGATAGTGCTCTGGCTTTAAAACATGCACTATTATATGCAAAGGATCTAAACATTTTGGGGAAAAAACAAAGAGAAAAGAAACAAAAAAAAATGTATAAAGGAAAAAAAATAAAAGAAAATAAAATGCTTCGGTGTTCAAGAGGAACACAGAGCCACTATGGCTTAGGTCATCCAGTGACAACTGTCCTGTTTTTCCACAACAGGAGCAAAAAAGCAATCCTAGGTGGTGTGTCACCGAAGACCACTGCTTTTTTTTTTGTCAGATCCTCCAGAACAAAGGAGCCGACAGATAGCTGTTTTCTCACATACTTGAGAATACTCGACGATTTTTAAATTTCTTTCTTTTCTACCCCTACTCTTCCATCAAACCAATAGACACTGAGTTCTATCTCTTTAAATTTGGTCCCTCAGATACTGCAGCTTTAGAGTTGCTGACCTTGACCAAGAGAGCATAACACATTACTTGGTGTTCACTCATATGCATAAATACATTTTTCTTGTTCTTTTCTTAAAATTTCCTTTTTGAACATTAAAGATCTGTTCTTAAATTTTCAGTGTCCTGTTGCTGCTTGTAAAGGCAATTACTATTTTGTATGAGCAACGCCCTCTGTGTGACCACAGTGTATATTTATTACTGAGTTTTCTGCTGTAATAGAGTCAGTTAAAATTCATTTAGTGCAAGGAGTAAAATACCAGTGTGACTGGTGGAAAATAAACCAGCAACAAATGTCCTACATAGGTGTATTCATATATGACTTGTTATAAAATACAGTGTAAAATATGAGAGGAAGAATGTTGCTATAATTAAAAACAAAGGACTGGAAGCAAGAATATCTGGTTTCTGCTTTTGGCTGTGTCACAGACGCTCTGTGTGGCTATGGAAGGATCACTTCTTTCTCCTGTGGGTTTCCCCATCTGGAAAATTGTCTAATGATACCTTCCAGAAAGGTGCTTGAGAAGCATGACTCATTAATATTTGTAAATATCCAGGGATCAAAGGGCCTGTAGATATACAATGTAACATATTGTTATGCTGCTGTTCTCTGCCAATTTCCCTTCTCTGTAAGGATGAGCTCTTTGAATTTATTGCTTTTGACCCAGGAAAATGGCCCCACAGGACTCTGTGTTTTTATTGACTCCAGATGAAGTTTTCTCATGTTTACAAATAAAGCGATAACTTACTGACCTCCAATGCCCGCCGTGCAAGCCCTCCCTTGGATCTGGTTCCCTATTCTCCCTGGTGCATGGCAATAAGCAAAATGCCACATTTCTAGTGAGCAGAACCAGTTTTGTCTCTCATAGCTGGATGGCTCCTGTGGGGATAGCACAGAGGGGAATGCCCTGGGTGGGAGTTTCGAGAGTAAGAAGCACAAGGCAGGCACAGGCAGCTCAGCTCTGACATAAGGAGTGGTCATGGCTACAGATATTTTGCAGACCATGACACAATGCTGTTCTAGTAACATTTGGTCCTGTTTTCCCTGTTCTGGGATGCAGAGAGTTTACAGGTCTTCTTAGGAGGAAAATCGCTTCTGCAGCTGCTCTGTTGAACCAGAAGAGCCAGAAAGCAGCTCTTGCAAATTATTTTCTCTAACTGAAGAGAATGTATCACCAAACCAAAAGGGTTTTGGAAGTGCTTGAAAATAACACCAGAGTTATAAACTTCCAGCTTTTGGAGTGTGAGAAAGAGTGTCATTGTGCTGGAGTCCACTGGTAGATAACATTTCCAGAGAGTGATTCTGCATATTTGCAGTCAAAGTGTTTCATCAGCTCTTAAAACACAGAATTTACTTCAAAATTCATTTATTGTTATTTTGTTCTTCAGGGACATCTGAAAAAGTTTTCACTCTGGTAAAATGAATGAGTAGCTTTTGCTTACTGGAATACTTGTGTCTTTTAGAGGTGGATGGAAACTGTGTTTTGCTTAAAATAAAGTGTATGAGCATTTTAGATATAACTGCATTTCTCCAAATGCACTGTATGACCCACTAGAGAAGAAAAAAGTGTGATGGCTTAAAGCCAATCTGGGCTAAATTAGGGACAGAAGTTTTACCCAGGGGAAAACTGCTTTAGTTTTGGGTAATTTTTTTAAAAAATTATTATTCAAAAATGTTAGCTTCATGGGAACAAGAGGTTGCAGGAGAGGCCAGGGCTGGCCACTTTGAGCAGGAAATTATTAACGATTCTTATCTTCTGGAATTTGAGTAGATTTGGTTGGTGATCTTTATAGAACAATATTTATCTTCCCCTGGTGGACTTTCTCTTTGTCTCCACCAGCTATCACAATTATAACCTGGCGTTCTGCATGAGTGGTCTTGCAACTGTGAGCCAAGGAACCCAGGAGCAAAGACAACAGAATTTCGGTTACGGTTGGCAAATTGTGAAGACTTTTTGTTTAAAGGTTGGATGGTAATTACAGGAGACTGGGGTTTGCGATTACTAATGGACGTTCAGTCCCCTCTCCCATGTGAGTCTTTGCCTGTACAGAGCTGCAAGTAATTGCATGGAGTGAAACTTCTTTTATATATGCTGTAACATGAGTTAAGATTTCAGCATGTTTTTTTCCCTCCCCCTGTTCTGTGTTTATGAAGGAGAGGAGAAATACTAATGTTCTTTGGAGATCATCTGATGTTCAAAACCTTCTCATTCAAATTCATGTCTTCCTCAATCTCTCAGCTGCCTTGGGCAAAATTTTTCATTTTCTTTTCTTTCTACATCACCTTATCTGTCCTTCCTCGCTCATAAATACCCTAGAATCTATATGTTTGTATGACTATTTTTTCTTACACTCTCTTGAGCCATTACTGCTGCATATGCAATAGTAAATAATAACACAAACTGATGGTGTTTTTTACTCTTTGTATATAAATGTGCCTAGTCCCAGTTGTTGGGAAAAGTTGCTCTTCACTTCCCTGCTTGAAAACTGGTAGTGTTTTGTGGGTTAACGGTGTGAGAAATGTCCTACCACAGAGGAGATCAGAGGAGATCAGATAGGCCAGAGATATACTAAAATTTAACTTATTGCTGGTGGGGCTGTTCTGTCTCTTTTACAGCAAGGTCTGTGCTCCCTTACTGCTTTATTCAGAGTGGTTTGTGGTGATGGGCAGCCCACAGACCATGTCACACACTGGCCTGTTGTGTTGGTAGGCATATCAGGGTCCTTTTGTGCAAAAGCCTGAGATGCATTTTTCCTCATGAACCAAATTCTGAGAGGGAGAGTAGGTTGGTGTAAAGGGGGAACTTCAGCAAGAGTAACAGTCTTATTTTGGCAAAAAGATATTGCCAGAGAGATGGAGGTATCCCATGGGTTTCATGAGCCTCAGCCTTCTCCATCTGGAGTATAATCCTGTTTTTCATCTTTGGAGCTTAGCAGCCTTGCAACAAAGTCCTCTACACACAAAGAAAATGCTCAGAGTAGCTTCAGTGTGCTCAGGGTCAGGCCTTCTAATGGCCTGATGGGATCTGGGGAGCACAAGAAATATGAGGTGCAAGGCAAGTTGCATTTCACTCTGGAATTTTTCTATCTTCTCGCAGCTAGAATACATTCCCTGGCAAGCCCAGCTAGCATGCCCCTCCATTAGCTGCATGTTAATTTTTACCAGCTATCTCAGAAATGGAAATCTTCACTTATTTTTCTCCTTAATCCCTATCTTCAGCAGAAAAGTCCCATCTTCAGAGGGTGGCTCTCAGGAGGGGACAGGCTATTCCTTTGAGTCCTCTATCTGGCTTCTCAGGAATAACAACAACAACAATACTAATAAGTTAATTTTTAGTGATCTCTTTCTGCTGGGGTTATGACCATCCTGTCAGAGGGCACAGGTAATGGCATTGCACTTCCACTTCCAGCTGTGAGTCATGCCAGGCATTATTGATATTCTTGTTCACACACCTGCCCAATGGCCCTCCTTTGGTGTTGTTGAGTCTTTCCTACGCTGGCATTTGCAGGCAGAGACTTCCTTGGCTCAGGTGTCTGTGTTTGCACGGGCATTTTTTATTTTTAGCATCAGCTGAGAAGAGGCACTCCTCATTGTTCCCCTCATCCAGGCTGAAACTCATGCCCTGTCAAAACACGTGGGTGAGGGCTATTTAATCCCACATACCTCCAAGGCATCGGAGCAGATGCCATTGTGATCTTTTGCGGTATTTTACCCTCAGAATTTGGAGTAGGTAGAAAGCGGATGGAGTCGGAGATGGGGCAGGCTGCTGCGAGCGCCCAGCCCGCTGCGACCAGCAGGGGGGAGTGTGGGCAGCACGAAAAGCCAGGCGCTCCGCTCCTTGGGGAAAACCTGGCCAGCCCACCAAAAATGCTGCACGGGTGGGAATGCCGGTGCATGAGACGGGAGTCTGCCCTGCGTCCCTTCCCCGATCTCCCATAAACCTGGAGTGGGACGTGGGCAAGTTGATAGTCACGGGAGTCGCTTCACCTGCTCGAAAGTTGCCTTTAGCCGCCCCCAAAGTGCCCATGACTCAAGTCTGAGGCAGACACACCGCTGCTCGCTGTAGCTGGCGAGAGAGACACGGGCATCTTCCCAGGCGTCTGTGGGGTCTTCTTCCAGAGACGTCTCTTGGGACTGAACAGTAAGAGTGGGGTTGGAGGAATGTGGAGACTTGGGGACACCAGGACAGGAATGGAGCGGTGGGGAGCCAGGAGTGGCCTATGAGAGCTTGAACCTTGTGGAAAGCAAGAGGAAAGGCGATGAAGCAGACTGCTGCTTCTGGCTACAGCAATGAAGAAGGAAAAGAAGCTGTCAGGAAGGGAATAGCTACTGGATGCACAGAAACAGCACTGACTGACCTGCAGGTAGGTGTGAATCCCTATTGCAATCAGAGCAAGCAATAAATACAGCCACAGAATACAACTTCTATAATAGATTCAGAAGCATAGGTCAGAAGGGACTGTGGTGACCATCTCATCTGATTTGTATAAAACCTGACAAAGAAACTTCCTGAGTTTGTCCCTGTTTCAATTAAGGAGAAAAACACGCTCTTTCCTAGAAAGATTTCTAGAAAGATTTCCAGTTTTCAAAAAACCCACCAGACCTTCTCGTAATTTTCCTCAGTTGTATTTTTGCCTCATTTCTAATCTCCAAGATTGCCTCGCATCATCTCCTCCCATTGGCTCTTTCAATATTTGTAACTGCTAAACCAAGGAGAACCTTCTTGTTGCATTCCTGTCTTCAGTATAAGACTCTTACATGCCGTTACCAAATCACCCGTGACCTCTTTCATCCAAAACCAGGCTACATCATGGCAACCCTTCTCCATGGCATCTTTTTCAGTGCTGCAGTTATCCTCTGGCTCTTCTCAGCACCCTCCCAACTCCTCCCTGCCCATGCAGCGATCCCAGCAGCTGTTTTCTTGGTGCTAAAGGCTGGCATAGTGCAACCTCCCTTTTCCTGTTTAATAGTTCCTGTTTTGCAGCCCAGGATCTTGTTACCCTTGACACTGTATTTCACTGTGGCAGATACTTCCATGACCTCCAAGTCCTCTCCAGATTTCTGGCTTGCTTGAGTAGAAATCCCCTTCTGGTAGGAGGACTGCTTTCTGCTACAGCTGAGTCATATATTTCTTCATTAAAATACATCGTGTTTGCATTGAGCCCATGCAATTTGTATTGTTCTGCACCAAAGACATCCTCTTCATCACTTACTAGTTCCATCTTTACACCATCTTCAGACTTCAATAGGAATCATTTTGTACACCTTTTTGAGTTGGATTTGAACGAGCTGGGCCAAAAGCACCACCTATCAGTGACTCTTCACTTACAGTATCACTTCTCAAGACCTACTAGTTATCCAGTTTTTAATCCTTTTTAAAAGATCCATGCATATTTTTTATCATTCTGCGGCGTGAACTAAAATGGCTGAAAGAAGTCGGATAAATTGCATCAACCCTTTTACCTCTGTTAGACAAACTTGTAATCTTGCTGAGAAAAGCTGTCATTATACCAAGTTGATCCATTTTCTATGTATTTAGACTCACTGATGCAAATTATACTATCCCTTTGGATTAGTTCTTCCTAACTGAAAAGCTCAGGAATGGAGGCTTCACCAGCTCTCTGGGTATCTTGCTGCAGTGCACCCAACATTCCTGTTTTACTCATGGAAATATCAGTACAGTGCCACCTTATTTCTAGGCATATGAAACCTGTTTTCTCAAACTTCTCAAAGCCCCTCAGAATCTTTTCCTAACAGCTCTTCTAAGCTCTTTACAGGTTGGGGTTTTTGCATGTGTTCAATCTAAATCACTGTCTTCAGGTTTCTTACACTTCTGTTACATTGGTAAAGAACTCTGTAGTCCCTTTTGGGAAGAAAATATCTATCATCACTGTCTCAAGTCTACAACAGTCATATTTGTTGGCTGCAGCTGTTCCTGTATCATTATAAGATAATTATTTCACCAGTAGTACCAAAAAGTAATTGTCTAGAACTAGTTTTTGATAACCTTTGGTTTTACTCTGCTTTAAAAAGCTATCTTACTGTCCTTAAATCTCCTGTTCACAGATATCTTCGTGTGCTTTTGCCCCCTGTATCAATTTTACACAGTTGCAATCAATTAAATTACATTAATTATTGCTACAAGTTTCTCTCTTCCCCCTATAACTACATATACACAAATCCATAGAGACCAACATCTACGTATTTAAATAGTGCTTTATTTTCCCTACAAACCACCGTTCTTTCTCAATTATGATATTTCAGCATCAATAAAAATACTCAGTTTCCTAACTATTCCATTTTTTCTGTTTTTGTTTCTCTCTCATCTCATTTAGCTCAAAGCTGAACTATTTTCCACTTTGAAAACTGGCCTTTTTAAACCTTCGGGTTTGTATATGAGCAGTTTGGACTTTATTCTGTTTGCCTGTAACAAATCACATTGAGTCACGCTCGTTTCACTCTTAACTAATCAATAATTAATTTTCAGTTCTGCAGTTAGTAGTCTTGCTCCAGCACAGAATACCACTAGAGAATGAATTTCTTCCAGATGAAAGTGTTTTGGAAGGTCCATCCTGACCTTTTCTACCCCACTCTGCCTCAGTTCTGCCCACAGAGGTGTGTGCATCTCTTGTGGGGTTACCTTCCATGTTAGCCTAGGCATGACCAGTGCTGGTCAGAGTAAAATATGTACCAGTCTTCTGGGATGCAGCTGACTGTTTTTGCCTTAATCCTGCAGTGCTTTGGAGCTGGACAGGCTTTGGTGCCTTCAGGACAAGAGCAGCCAGCAATAAACCACCCTGGATAGTTTTTTCCCATTTGCCAGCAGGTGACTGTCCCTGAAGTGTCTACAATGACAGAGCACAATCCATCTTCTGAAAGAAGGTACAGAGATGCTGTGCTGGCTGGCTCCCGCTGTGTGCTTGGGTGCCTCCATCTAACTGTTGTCCATCAGTGTGCAGGGACATCCACGTGGCCGACATCCTGATTCTTGTCTGGTTTCTGCTACCTGGCCATGTCTGGTGAGGAGATCACTCCAGCACTGGGAGCCTGCCTTAGTGATGACCCCATCAGAGGCCTTTGTCCTCCCACATGTCCAGATACAGAGGTGGGATGCCAGGACAGCAGTACCAGCATGATCCTCTTGGTTCTCCCCTTGCCAGAATGAGCCCTGGACCTGGGAGAACAGGTAGCTGGCCCAATAGCTGCTCTCTGAAGTACACATGCTCATTGTTGGAGAAAAACGCAGCCAGCTCAGGCAACCTCAGCGGCTGCTTAATATATTTTGACTCATACTAATTTGACAAACTTTTGACTGGATGAAATTGGCGCTGGCTGATGTAGTTCTTTCACTTACACTGCTCAGTCTGGAACAAAATGAAAGGCAAGTGCTTTTGACTGAAACCTGGCATGAGCCCCCAGCCACCAGCCTCAGCTCTCTGTCACATAGGATGCTGTCCAGCAGCGAGGCCAGTCTGCACATGGTCTGCACCTGGGTCAAGAATGCATGTTATTAAAGAAGGCAACTCCCTTGGCAACCACTTCATTCTTCAAGGTGGTATCCCTTGGGCTTCTCAATGTTTCTTATTGCATCAAAGGTGCTGTTACATAGTGAACTGAAAGGTTCTCCTCTTCCCATGGAATCCTCCAGGCACCATCCCTTGGGTGAAGAGCTACAGACCTTCTACCAGCACCTCCTCTACCAAGCTCTGCATCATCTCATCATGCACTCTGCCCAGCCCAGTCTTGTGTGCTCAGACCTCTCTTCAGCCTCAGAAAGTCCAGGAACAAGGGTACATGCACAGCGGGTATGTTCAACAGTGAAAGAACTGAAGTACAGAACAAGTAAGTTATTTCTCTTCTAGAATTCACCTCTTCCTTTCAAGGACTTTAAAGTCACCTTCCTTTCAAACAGAGAAGGCCAGGTAAATCACAGGCACAAATGATGCTTCAGCAGAGCGTTGTAGCTGGAGCCATTCACCACTGCAGGGTCCCTCTGCTGAGTACCACAAAAGATCAAAGCAAACTCCCCAAGTGAAATGCAGTGAAACACATTAGTGTGCAAAGAGGAGAGTGAGCAGACGTGTCAGAGACAGGACTGCTGGTCTCCAGAGCCAGGCTAGGTAGCTAGGCATGGCGCTTCATGAAACACACTTATTCTTGCATTGAGTTTCCTGCCTGGCTTCGTTTGCTTAATTATTTGTTTTCACAGATAGCACTGGTTTGTGCAATCATTTTCTTTGAAAACGGAATTCAGCTTGTGTTATTTCACCTAACTGGGCTGATGTTGAGTAAAGCAAAAGTTGTTTTGCTGACAGCCCTGGTCCCCAGCCAGAGACATGTACCTGGGATGTTGCCTCAGAGAACAGTTGTCTTGTCCCAGTGTCAGGCATGTCCTGGGGCCCCAGCACAGCATTGTGCATGGCACTGGGAGACATAAAAATGAAACTCCCCAAAACTAATGGCACACAACTCTAGCTGTAGCATAAAGATATTTTGGATGGGCAGGAGGGGCTTTTTGCCATCCAAGCTTCAGGGTCACGAGCATTAAAAGGTAAAGTGACTTAAACATTTATTTAGTTCAGGGTAGAGAGGGTTTTTTGGGGCTTCTGCAACTTTTGAGTGTGTAAATGAGAAAGGAAGATGGAAAGAAATGGCACACTCTTGTTTCTAAAGGGTGAGGGAAATGTTATTCTAGCTGGCCTGCTTCTCTTGTATGTGCAAGCTGGTTGGCTCTGGACATGGGCTATCCACATATAAATGTATTTCTGTAAGAGCTGTTTTATGAGTCTCAGGGAAAACAAACTGTTGGGTACCTCATAGCAAGTGGTTTTGGAACAAGGGCTATGGATTTTCCTTTGCCAGGGAAGTGGCTTGCTCTTTCATGACTGCTGCTGCCTCACATTGTAATGACAAGAGAGCACTGCCCAGTGCAGGTTTGGAGCACTGGCCTGATGGTCCCATGCTGTCCTGCAACACAAGTACAGGATGCTTGCTTGTCCACCCACAACTTAACTCTCATGAAATGTCCAGGAAGGGGAGGGGGTAAACCTGCACTGTGTTTTTGGCTAACAGGATACAGACAATATGTTAGATTCACTGGTGATTTACAAACTCACATCCCTTCCTCTGTCCACTGGCCTTTGAAAGAGTTAATATTGTATATTTGGGAATACGGATAATACTGAAAAGCAACTTCTCTGTCAAACTATAGATGTCAAAAGCTAAGCTCTTTGACCTATAGTCTAGTTCCAGAAAAAACACTTCTTTTCAGATGAGCAGAAAATAAGTTGGAAATTATGAAACTGATCATATGTTTGAACTTAATTTTGTTGATGGATGGCATTTGTATGAGTAGCTGCCTCTATGGTTTTTGTTTCAAATCATCTGGGCTTTTAATATTGACCTTTCTGTGAATTGGTGACATCAGAAAACCTATTGCCCAATTCAGATTTTGCCAATCTTCTTCAAAAGCAGTTTTATTTAAGAATATTGTATTTGTAAGAAAGGAGGCCTTTCTGACATCTCAGGAATTCTAAGCCTTGGCTACATTTTGTCCTACTGGTATAAGTGAAGTTTTCCCAGAACTGACACTAGTGAACTGTTGTCTCAAGTTGAAGCTGTTTTGGACCAAAGTTCCTTCCGCCAAGACTTGGCCTCAGAACTCAGTTTTGAAATGCTAAGAGGAAAAAAGAATTTGGGAAATTATAATTAGCGAGAAGGAGGCTGATGAGTTTGGCCAAGGATGAGGAAGGTTCTCTCTCAGCTTCTCTTCTCAAGAAGTGCTGTACAGCCTGCATTTCAGTTCCAGAGCTGAGAAGTGCTCCCCCAGGAGACTGAGAGCTGGAGAATTTAGGAACCTTCTAACAGACTATTTGCCCTTATTTTGATCTTTAATTAGTTGGGGTATTGCCGAACCTTTTTTGGGGTGTGAAGGTGGGGTTCTGGGCAGACAGCCACCAAGGTGTGTGGGCATCTGTGAAGTCTAAAGACAGAGGGAATTTAAGAAAAGTCCCCTGCTTTGACCAACCCAATGTGCTTTCATGAAATTTCTCACTGAACTGTATTCAATATGCTCTACTTATGATCCTCACAAAACTGAAATACAATCTTGTGTAAACTGCAATTGAAAAGAGTTATAAAATTTCCATTTATCCAAAACAATTTGTGGGGTCTGTTATTTTGAAAAATTTGCATGTTTTTGGAGTGTAGAGCCAGACACTAATATACCTCTGAGATGGAAGCCTTGCAATTGTATATATGGTTTGTGGTTTACACATCAGATAATAATCTAGCATAGGTATGAAAATATTTAACTGGCATCCAGCTGCAGATTTGATTGGAGCATCCTTTGGTTGGGGTTTATAGCCCGCACAATTGAGCGGGCAGGATTTCCTGAAGAGATCGGGTCCCAAGTCAGTCGTGGAAGTGAAACTGGGCTGGTCACGAGTTACTTGTGGGAAAGGGGGTGGGAGGAGGAAATGGTGCAGGGAGGTCTACAGTCACCTGTGGGGAAGTGGTGTTTGGGGATGGGGAGATTCTCTACCTCAGACCCTAATTACTAGGGAAGAGGCACAGGTATTGTTTTGGTACATATATATTTCACGTCCCTCTGGTACCCTGGGATGGGGAACCACAAACAGCAGCCAGTAGCTGCCCCTTGGCTTTTCACTCTANCCCAACCCCCCCATCTTTCATCGTAGAGGGGCTTTTGAGTCTCACCAAGCAGATGAGAGGAGGGTGGGTCAGCACATGTTGGCACCAAGCCTGTGTGGCAGGCCTTCTGTGGCACACTTCCTGAAAGGAGGCAGGAGGGGCTTCTCCTGACTTTGAAGGAGAAGGAGGCCTCTGGGTTTCTGCTGCAGCTTCTTCCTTCTAGGGGAGTACTGGTGAGTGAGTGGCCAGAGAAAAGACATGATTTGTGGCCAGGTGTTCTCGTGACCCTGTCCCCGTGTCCCCAGAATTTATTCTGACTGTCAGATCCGTGGGCAGGAGGGAGTTTTTCCTGGATCAGATAGACACCACCAGTTAGGGCTTGCTACCTTTCTCTCTGGCGCTAGTTGTGGCGCTAGTTGTGTGGGGCACTGCTGCAAACCACAGCCTGCCACTGCCAGGACTTTGGAGAGAGCCTTGCCCTCTTCTCTTTCTGTGGTGAGTTATGTTTGCGGTATTTGGCCTTTGCTACAGCTCTGAAGTGTGGTGAGAGGTGCTGGGGGGACTTTGAGGCCCATGGAACACAGAATAGATGCTTTGTGGGTTCCTCTGGACTGAAGTCCCATTTGCTTGTCTTTGCAGAGGACTGCATATGCAGAGGACTGTCCAGATTCTGTGTCTCTGTTATTGTACTCATTTGGTACCTCATTGAGGTCATTCTGATTTGATTGTTGAATAGATTTATTTATTGTTCAAGTCAATATTAGTAAATGCCACTTGATTTGCAAGGGAGGGATAAGCATACTTGAGTTTAATTTTATTTTTGTTTGGTAGTTACCAAAATGTCGAAATCTGAGATCAAGCCATATCTCCTTCAGCAAGCAACATGTGTCCAGCACCTGGGACAAACATCAAGTGATCAACCTCAGACAACAGAACAGTTTTCCTGAAATTAGCCTTTGGTTCTTAGACCCATAGCCATGAATAACACCCACTCCTTATGCTCAGAATGTAAAATATGAGCTCCAGGACAAATGATAGTAAATGAGCCCAAATGAATTCTCCCCTCCAGGAAATGATGTAATAAGTAAGGCTGCCCCATCAGATACTTCTCCAGGGAATGTGATGTAAGTGTAAGGTGAAGTACTATCACAATAACCGTGTGTGTATATTCCTACCAGATCTATTAGCCAGGGAAATATAAGTCAGGGTCAAGATGACTGTACCCTTAGGCTGACATTACATATAGTTTTGGCAGGAAGAGCTGTTTTGAATTTCTTGATCTCTCTGTAGATGTTAAAACAATCCTGCTGACAGTTGAGGGCCTGTCCTGTTACCTCCACTCACTTGTCACTACCTCTGCTGCTCGCTGCAGAAGGATGATACAAAGATCAAGTCAGTGACAGGAAAACAGACAAACAGTAAGGAAACAGAAGCAACTCCACATAACGTGATGGGATTATTGACTATGGGAAAGTATCCAGGGTACAAAATCAACCCAGAAGGACAGAATGAGTGATGGTGCTACGCATTCATGAGCATTTTTCTCTCTTTCCAGAAGCTGAATATCTTTGGGAAACTCCCGAGTGACAGAGGTAAGTGAAACTGCCAGTGGGTGGTGCATGGGCATCTCTAATGCTTGCAGATCCGAGCAGAGCGCTGCCCTTACCCGTCACATGTATTCTATTTACATCACAGCAGAGGGAGCGTCGGCAAAGCATCTCAGAGGAGCAACCTTTTGTTATACCTACAGCTGCTCCCTTCCCTATTAGTGCAACCGACACAAAAATAATCACAATGATAAGACTCATGCAGTTAATTGATTCACCATTTTGCGACCACTGCAGCCAACTTAGCCATAGCTTGGTTACTGCATCTTGTGTCCCCGTGATTTCTTACAGGGAAAGAAACACCTGAAATACCTCAGGATGTTTAGGATTGGTTCGCCTGGCTGCTTCTCTCAACAGTTTGCTCCATTCTGGTATTTTTTCCATATCTGCTGGAAGGCTGTACCAAGTTGTTGATTTTTCTCGTGCTGTCCTCCATGCTCACCGCTGAGGGACTATATTTGAAATCAGTGAGTGAGCTGTGTGTTAAGAAATAGCTCTGGCACTAAAATGCTTAAAATTACTCTTTGTTTCTCTGACTTGTCTCCTAATTTGGATTATCCCCCCAGACTTGCCCACAATATGGAATACTAAGAAAATATTGTTTTGTTTTAATTTGTTTTTTGATGTCCACATTTCTCACATTTCCTGTTCCAATTTCAAAGTGGGTCTGAGCTCCTCCACTAACATTGCTCCGGCTGTTATTTTGGGGATCTGAGAGAGGGAATTAAAAATAAACGAAGTGCGGGTAATGCGTTTCTTGCCACAGGTTCTCTTAGGCAAGTTGGTAAAAAGTTATTAACATCCGTCTCTTTTTGGGTTAAATAGAGGGATTAGATGAAGGGTATTACTAATACAGGTCAAGGTATTAAAACATGGATGCCTAAATTTAGGCTCCTAATTTTGTATTTTGAGCCCCTAAATAAGGCTTGATCTTATGCCCTTTGAAGTCAATGCCAAAGCTTCCACTGAGTTCAGTCTGAAAGATGAAGTCCTAAATTATGTTCAGGTTTTTAAAAGTTCTCAGCATCTCACAGCTCCAAATAAGTCATCACCCTGCCTCTTTGCAAATCACGTGTCTTCCCTTAAGTTCCTAAACATGGGGCTCGTGCTTTTAGGTATTCCATATTTAAAATCCTGCCTGTTGATGCTGTCTTTCTTCATGTCTCAGGGGCCATGGACATGGGAACCATAACAAGGCTAATAAAGAAGCATAGCCGGGACACAGATTGATTTGCTTTTTTGGTGAGCAGAGCTTAGCACGAACACTGCAGATTCTATAGCAATGTCAGTATTTATTACGGTGTAAAGTTAACATGGAAGGCACATGAATGTCCTTGCTGGTGCCAGAATTCAGCCAAGTACATGACCATTTGCACAAACTTCACATACACTGCTCTCCTGGTAACAGGATGTTGGCAGGTGGGAAGATCACAGGATCCAGATGAAACATAAAACGAGATGAGCAATCCCGTAGTGGTAATTTTAGAAGCTGGGTTCTGTACATTATTTACAGTACATTGTAGCTTTACGGGGATAAGGCTGCCCCTTGCCACTTGTGGATTTAATCTTTTCTGTGAGGTTTCTGTGGGGGACTTTCTTCAGAGCAGCAGCTGGAGGGATTTTGTCCATCCAGAGGAGTTGTTAGAATTGGAAGTTATTTGCAGTAGAGCTACCTTCATTCATAGAATGCTCATCTAGCAGGAGGGGGAAAGGCACCTAAGACCTTCCACCAAATGAAAGGATCGAGTGAGTTAATCTGCTTGCTGCTGGTCTGAAGTGCAAAGGCCTGGCATAAAGACAGAGCTGTTCACAGTGAACTGAGACAGAGTCGGAAGCGGTTCCTGCCTCTGGGAACTTTAAATTGGCTTTACCTTCAGTTAATGAAATATCCCCTCTTTTTCCTGGGGGAGCTTGAATTCTCCCTGTCTCTTGGAAGGCATTTTTGGCAATTGCATCCTGAATATGAGGAACTCCAGTTATTTTGGATGGGTATTTCTTTCTTCAAAAACCCTCTGCAACAATTTGTTTAAAAAATTATAGAAAAGCGAAGGAAAAGGGATTTTGTAATGTTTGAACAACACCCACCACTCCACTGTAGAAACGTGATCCTTGAGGAAAAAAGGTTTATATTCTCCTTTAGGCTTTCGACTGGGCTGAATTCCTGCCCTTGCCCAGAGGGAAGGCTGTGGGTACAAGGGATGATGGGTGTGACCTGCAGCTGGGGCAGCGGAGGGGCCAGATGGGAGCTGCTCCTTGCTCAGGGGGACCTGTCACTCATCTCCCAGACTTCCTCAGGATCAGTGTGATCTGGGCAACACCCCCACACAGTGCACCAGAGGGTGACACAAAATCTTTAAGAATTTAACAAAGGGAAGAACAGGTCTAAGATCTACCGAAAGCAAAGATTTTTTTGGAGGGGTGGGGGGTGGGGTTGTTTCATGTGTTTCTCTCAGCCAGCAGGTGCCTCTATAGAGCCAATGCTTTGCCTGTATCACTATGAGTCTGTGGCACAGCATTGGAATAATTGCTTTTAAATTATAATATAGCCTTTTCTTTCTTCAGTGTCTTTTTCCCCTACCCTTTCCTCCAGCCCACGGTGAGCTCTGGGATCTGCCAGTCTGGACTTCCACTCCATCTGCCACACAAGGTTCGTGGAGGATGGTAGCAGGAGAAAGATTTATGTATGTTGACACACGCATATTGTTACTATGTATGCCGTATGAAGAAATTTTCAGTGTGACAGGAACCAAGTAGCTCAGCTGGGGAATACCCGCGCCGAACTCAGTGAGACAAAGCTGCCTCTCTGCCCTTCAAATACCTTTTCAGAAAGCAGGGTTGGGTTTGTCTGGCAAAACCTTCACGCCTTCAGTATGACACCCTTCTGCACACCAGGGCACCACTCAGCCAGCATAGGCAGGCCCCTGAGCCACGGGAGAATAGCACTGGGTTAAGAGAAATAAAACCCACCTGAGGATAACGCTCCTTCAGCCCTTTAACACATAGGTGCTAAGAAATCACTGTATCTGAAAAGCCAAGTCCTGGGGGGTGGTCAGATGATGGCTGTGATTACAATTTGTCCCCCGCCGCCCCTCTCCCCAAATGGCTCTGCTGGACTTTGGAACAATTCCCACGGGCAAAGTGAATTTTGACCTGAACATGTATCCATCGGCATGGCAGAAAGCGCGGCGGGAAGGCAGGGCAGGGAGCTGGGTTCGAAATACATGAGCCGCGGGGCTACTCCGCGGCCCGGCTGGAGGGCGGGGAGGAAGGCCGGGCCATCGCCGAGGAGGTGGGACTTCGCGGAGCGTCTCTCCCCGTGGCCGCTGCGATCAGTTGCAGAGTGCTGACGAGCGGCGGGCGGTGGGGCGGGCGCAGCGCGGAGAGCGGGCGCTGCGCGGAGCCGCCGCTGGAGTGCGCGGAGCGGGGCTGCCGCCGCGCCGGGGGCGAGGAGCGCACGCCGCGCCGGCGGGGGACAGCGCGCCGCGAGAGCAGCCCTCCCCGGGCACCGGGACCTGCTGTTAGCTTGCCGCCTTGCTTTATCCTCTCGTTTAATTTATTTTTTCCCCACCTATACTTTGATCCGCTGGGATTTTTTTTTCCTGTCTTTCCTACAGAGCCTTCCCACGCCCCAGTTCCCTCCCTCTCTATCCAGCTTGGATTTTTTC